>QJPP01001416.1:0-207385 GCA_003996215.1 Jaltomata sinuosa
CGCAACGTGGGGAGAGTTGAGAGGAGCTTTCCTAGAAAGGTTCTTTCCTCCCTCTCGGATGATATAGTTGAGGGACGAGATTAGCAACTTTAGGCAGCAACCGCACGAAGCACTGCACGAGACTTGGTTGGGATTCAAAAAGAAGATAACACAATGCCCGAACCATCAGTTGACCGATAACTTTTTGATGCAAACGTTCTACTGGGCACTGAATTCGGCTACCAAGCCGACGTTAGACAACGCAGCAGGTGGTGCATTCATGGGTCTTACCTTTGTTGAGGCCACAACTACTTTAGACAGGCTCACCAAAACCAACAGGGCCTGGCACACATGAGATTCAGAGGCAGCAGCTAGTACGTATGTAGTTGGTGTGTCAGCTGAGCAGCGCAGAAAAGAGGAGGAGCGCGACCAAGACATGGCGCATCTGAAAACGCAGTTGGACCTACTGACCAAGCACTTGTTCTCAGGAGGTATGGAGAAGGTAAAAGTTGTGGGTTCCCAAGGTAGAGCAGCAGAGTTGGAAACTGAGGAAGCGAATTACTTGGGGGGTTTCCAGGCCAATGGCCAAGGAAACCAAGGTCGGAACTATCAGAGAGACAACCACTATGAGAAAACCGACTACAGAGATCGCGACCAAGGAAACTGGAGGAACCACACTGATAAAGGTGGGTTGTATGTTCCACCTGGTAATCGGGATAGAGCTAGCACTGAGACAGGGACGTCGAAATTGGAGAGCATGATGGCAAAGATGCTGCTGAAGGT
This sequence comes from Jaltomata sinuosa, assembly GCA_003996215.1. Lineage (NCBI taxonomy): Eukaryota > Viridiplantae > Streptophyta > Magnoliopsida > Solanales > Solanaceae > Jaltomata > Jaltomata sinuosa. The sequence continues at coordinate 763 of QJPP01001416.1, forward strand.
GGAATCGACTGACTCTGGGGTAAAGGAGATGAGGACTGAGTTATCAACGTTGAGTCAGGTAGTAGAGTCACATTCCACCGCGATCAAGCAGCTGGAGCAGCAAGTAGGGCAAATCTTGGCATCTCTGAACCAAAGGAAGACAGGTACCTTGCCAAGTGACACGACTCATCCGAGGAATGACGCTAGCTGTATGGCGATCACCATAAGAAGCGGCAAAATATTACCGAAATCACATCCAGTAATTCAGACTCAAGGTGATGTTGCGGATGATGAAGAGGCAGTAGAGGAGGAAACTCCAAAGCCCGCGGAGAAAAGCAAGGAAGCTGAAAAGCCTCCAACTATGATGCCTCGGCCACCACCTCCGTTCCCACAGCGTTTGAAGAAGAAAGCTGACGATGGTAAGTTCCTGAACTTCATGACCATGCTGAAAGCAGATTTCAATAAACATACCATTGGTGGAAGCGCTGGAACAAATGCCCGGTTATGCCAAGTTCATGAAGGACTTGATTACAAAGAAGAGGTCGGTAAGTTTTGAACCGGAAGACAACCTCCACCACTGCAGCGCTATTTCCTCTAGATCGTTAGTAGAAAAGAAGGAAGACCCAGGTGCGTTTACTGTTCCCTGCACTGTTGGGAAGCTCAACTGCGGGAAAGCCTTGTGTGATCTGGGTGCTAGCATCAACTTGATGCCACTAGCCGTCTATAAACAACTGGGTTTAGGAGCTCCTAAACCAACGTCCATAAGAGTGATGATGGCTGACCGCTCAGTGAAGAGACCTGTGGGAATATTGTCTGATGTGCTAGTAAAGATCGGTAAGCTTAAATTCCCGGTCGACTTTGTGATCTTGGATTGCAAAGTGGATTTTGAAATTCCCATAATCTTGGGACGACCATTGCTAGCCACAGCAAGAGCATTGGTCGACATGGAGAGAAACGAACTGACCTTCCGATTAAACAATAAAGTGGTCAAGTTCGATGTGTCCAAATTGATGAAGCAACCAAGTGAGATGAGGGTGGTCGCGGTCATCAATGCTATTGAGGAAGTCCCTGCGGATGTGTATCTTGAAGAGAAGGGTTGTGTTGAAACCCGAGCGGTTATGAGAGTAAAGTCGCGATCGCAAACGAACGAGCAGGTGAAAGAAAGCGGTGAAAATAAATCAAGAAAACAAAAACACCGCAAGAGAATCTGCAAAGAAAGAGCGAAGAAGTTGTCGCGACTAGCTATGGAGCCAATGAAGGAAGAAGCTGAAACGCAACATGAGGTTGTCGCGTGCACACACTCCATCGAGTTCTCTTGTTTTGGAGACCCTGGCGGTCTCCAACATCATTCCAGAATCTGAGTCATATCGACTTCACAGGTATTCCTAATTCTCACAGTTTTTAGCTTTCATATCTATGCATTGGGGACAATGCAGGAGTCTAAGTTGAGGGTGTGGGGAAACCTGTGAGTCACCACCGAGGGTTTTTGTTGCCGTGTTTCTTTTTCCTCCGGTGTGCTATCTAGTAGAACCGGCATGTTTAGGTTGTTAGTTTAAATTTTTTTTTTAGTGTCTATAGTGATAAATGGCATTTTTGTGGACTAAAAAGAGGCCCCTTAAAATTTTTCTGGTTGTGCACTTATGTTGAAACGATTGACTGTCTGGATCTTTGGATGTCATTGTGTGATCATGATTAGAATGAGTATGCTTAAGCCGAGTGGCTGTTTCATAGTTGGTAGTGGTATAGTTTCTTGGTGCCAAGAGTGTGTGAGCGTATTTTGTATAAATTCTTACTCTGTGCATGCATCTAGAACTTGCCCGGTCTATTTTGTTAAGTTTGAAGTTTGGTTGCTTAGGAAAGGATCACAGGCCCTTTTTGTGTGCAGTCCACTTAACCGATAAGACCGTCCAAATACAAATACTCTCTTTGATCCCTGTTTGAGCCATAATTGACCTTGTTCTTTCAATAACCTGTCATCGTTCCTGTTTAACTTTGAATCCCTATTTTGGCCCTGGTCCTTCCTTGGACATCGTGCACCTCAACTCAGGCAATCAGCCTAAGTTGAGGGTGGCTACTATAGAGATAAACCCTGTTTTGGCCCTGGTCCTTCCATGGACATGGTGCACCTCAACGCAGGCAATCAACCCAAGTTGAGAGTGGCTACTACAGAGGTGAATGATAAGAAAAAGAGGATGAAGAAGATTGGTTGGGAATAGAATGAAAGTTCGGGTGTGTGCCTAAGAAAAGAAAAGAAAAATAAAAAGAGATGAAAAAGATCGAAAAAGTAATAAAAAGAATTGTCAAGATAAAGAGGCCGCACCTGTAGCTAGAGAAAAGGAAATAAAAAGGTGAATAAGGATGGACAAAAAGTTATGCGGTAATAAGACGTCGATGGTTCCAAGGAGGGCTTAGTCACTAACCCCTAAATGTATCCTACCTGCACCTGAAGCCTCATTACAAGCCTAAACAAGTCCTGTAGTGATCCTGAGCTGCTTTCTGAAGAACTGAAATAGAATAGTAAGGGCAAGCCTATGGTATCGCATGTGCATTGTTTGAAATCGTTTGTGAGTGTGAGCGCTTACCTAGTCCCAAATCTTGTGTGTGGGATTTCTTTGTGGTGAGGGCACCAAGATGTCTGTATTGTCTATTGATTGTTAGCATCGCTGCGCGTGTGTATGTGAAATGTTCTATCATATCAGAATGACATGTTTGGATCCTTGCAAGTTAGTGTTTCATACATTTGTGTGCTACGAGGGAGCTGGATTTAATGAACTAATGAATGACCATGAGTTGCTAGAGACACGAATTTGTTTTCTTAGTTGAGTCGTCGTATTGTTTTTTGTTTATGTCATGTTGCTTGAGGACAAGCGAATGTTTTAAGTTGAGGGTGTGTTTGATAACGCCCAAACTACACCTCTAATTAAATAAGCGTAAGCGGTCGTAGTCAAATATAGAACCCAACTAGGTTGGGGTCGAATCCCACAGAGAATATGGTGAGAATTAAGTCTTTAGTGAAGTATGTGACTGATGGTCAACAGTTTCCGGAAAAAGGGGGGTTTTGTGAAATCAAATTGTAAACAAAACAAGCAATAATGTGTGAGAAATAATCAATACGAGAATGAACTAGGGAAGTGTTTACCATGGCATTCGTGACAATGTCGATTCTAGGCTTAATCGGGTTCTTTTTATATGCGTGTCACGATGTGATTGAAGCAATGGTATCGTCTAAACGTCTCTCGACCAAATAAACAAATTTCCTTTTCTATTCTCTCGACCTCGAAAAGATGTGCTTTTTGATTTCAATCCTAAACATCAAGTAGATTAATCTAGTTACAGCATTAATCATTAGACGAGAGTTAGTAGTCTCGAATCCTTGTTGTTAATCAAGTTTCCCGGTTTTAATCTCTTTACTCAAGCAAATTAAACCTAGGCATGTTCTAATGTTTGCAACCACTAGAAAACGTTAAATAACGAATGATTAACAACGTGACAACATACATATTGAACCCGTCGCTACCCGGAATCTATCTCGATACCTTAGCCATGGCTCCCACAACCCTAGTTGTGGGAGGTTTAGTTACTCATGCTAGTAGAAGAATAAAAGAAAGTCATATGCATAATAAAGAAAAGAAATCCTTACAATGTATTGAGAACAATCTTTAATTATTCCAAGAACAAGAAACCAAAGATCCCAAGAACGAATCAAGAACAAGATTTAGGAGAAGGAAACCGTGTGTAGCGCGTTTCCTCTCTCAAAACTCGCTCAAAAACTCCTAAAACTATTGGGAGAACTATTGTATAGTGAATGAATAATTAAAATAAAACTAACATAGGGTATTTATAGGAGTCTAGGAAACCAATTCCAAAAATGCTCGGATTCCACATCGCGGACTGCCTAAGTGTGACGGCCAGGCTGACGGACCGTCACAGGGTTAACGGACCGTCGCCTGGACTGTCACCCTTAGGCAGTGGACTGCCTCACTTGCTGCCTTGGTGTGACGGTTTGGGTGACGGACCGTCACACCCTTGACGGACCGTCACCTGAACCGTCACTCTTATCCAGAATGCTCTTTTTCGCGTATTTCCTTCCGTTTCCATGTTTGTCTCCATTTCCTACAAATATAACATAAAAACATCAAAAACGACGATGGTTGCTTGAAAACGTACGATTGTTCTTAGTTAAAAGGAGTCGAAAGTGCCGTAAAACGGCGGCACATCAGTAGACTAGGCTGAATTCTAAAGAAAAGCTATTTCATGTGAAAACACTACAATTTCATGCCAAGTTCTTGAAAAGAAAGCTAATTCATGCAGAAGATACTGTAAATCTAGGCTAAGTCTATTTCATCTAAATTCTAAGGATTTTAAGAAAATATCTGTAAAACTTTATGAAATAACCCTTAAACATGTACGGAAAATATATAGTATCATAAGGAATTCAATTCTGTAAAAACATGCATAATTGGGTATGAACCCTAGAATTATAATTTATAGAAATCATAACTGAAATCTGATCTTTGGGCATGAGGGTGAATGAAGATCCTCATTGAATAACCACATACCTGATTACTGAAGAATTTCTAGGGCTGTAACTGGAGAATGAAAACTTGGAGAAGAAATTTGGGGGGAAACCCTTGAGAGACTTTCTTGCTTGAGCTTCTATGCTCTTGCTTACTTGAAACCCTAGGTGTATTGCCTTAGAGTTTTGAGAGAATTATTCTAGAGATTAATTGGTGTTTTTATGAGGAATAACCCCCTTTGGGTGTTCAAAAGACGTGGGAAAATACCTAAGGTAAGGAAAGGACCAAACTACCCCGAACTTAAATGCTGAAAAAAAATGCAGAAAAGTCATCGGACGGTGCTTCCCATGGGCCATCGTGGCTCCCACGGCCCGTCAGACCCAACCATCGTCTTCATGAGGGTCAAATAGTCCCACTGTAAGGTTTCCAAGCCCTGCTACCATGGGCCATCGTGGTCACCACAGGCGTCTGGGACGCTTGTCAGAATTTGCCATGCCCGTCGGCCAGCCCGTCGGATTTTGACAGATGATAGTGCTTCACTAAAATGTCCATAACCTTTTACTCTAAACTTAGATTAACAAGAGGTTGGTAGGGTTGGAAATATAATTCAAATACCTTTAAATTGGTGGGTACTAGGCCACCTAACCCTTTATATTCTAGGAGTTATGATCATCTGAAGTTGACCCTAGTTAGAACTTACATGAAAACTAAATCGATAGAAGGGCTTTCAACTTAACTTTAAGCTAGGGGTCCTTTATGATTTTAATTCATATCTAATACACCTCCAAACATAAAAATTGATCTTAATACTTATATTCATAGAAAATTCATCGATTGTGGGTGTAACCACATATAAAGAACTGTTCGGATCTTATATTGGAATTTCTGGGGTGTTACATAGGGAGTAATGGAATGAAATAAAAAGTGATTCATGTGTCGATAGAAAATACTCTCTACCTAATATGTTTAAGCTAACTTAAAAATATGGGGCAAAATAAAAGAAAGTTGAAAATATAATAATGGTGTAAAATAGGTTGGTTGAAGATGAGTTAAATGTAAAGTGTGATGTATTAAAGCGCTTAGGGAAAAGAGTCATTATTCTTAACCAAATATTTTCTACCCATCCATTAGCCTACATTACAACCCTTAAAGTCCTACTTGATCTTGAGCTCTGACATTCTGATATTAGTGGAGCACTACACTAAGGACAAGCTTATGGTTCATCTTATGTGACATGTGAATTCTTTGTGAGAGTGAGCGAAATTCGATTCTTACACCCATTCTTGTGATAATTTGCATATGTGTGAGTGAATATGGATAACTCTCTTGTGGTGAGGGCACTTGTTTGATGATAGGTAGGTGACTTATATTATTTCTTTGTGAGTATTATGCATGAGTTTGCCAACTGAATAGATTTGTAGGCTAGGAGGTCTTGAAGTAGTATTCATGTGATTCTAATTGTAATATGGCATGTCGAATATAGAACTTGCTACTCTTGTGGTCGTTGTAGTTCTAGAATGAGTGTCTTAGTTTTAATGGAGCCTTCCTTAATTGTGATTAGTGTAGAGAGTTGTTCAAGGACGAACAGGGCTTTAAGTATGGGGTGGTGATCTTAGGCGTACTTATACTCCTAAGTGTTATTATTTACGCGCGTTTAGCATAGTTTTGAGGATAACTTGATGTACTATTGAGGTATGTAGTGTGTAAAGGGTGTACTTTGTGGCAAACATATTTGTTTTATAGTGTTTGGGTAGAATTTGGAACAAATAATTAGTTAATAAGATTAATTAGAGTTTAGACGAGGAAACTAGCTTCGCTAGCTTGAGCTATGCCTATTCTAGTGTACTTTGATGAACTCTATGTTGTATATGGACTTACGTGTGTTGTGAGCTCTTGTAGGAGACCTTTGGAGGATTTATGGAAGCTAATTGAAGCCTACAAATAAGCTACAAGCCATGGGAAATCAAAGTAAGGTGGAAAGAGTTCGTGGGAGCAAAAATGGACATCAAAAGAACCACCTCCGTGCCATGGAGGCTAGCCTTCGCTATGGGTGGCGTGACACAGAGGTGGTCAGCCTTGGAGCTGCAAATTCTAGTGGGGGTCCACATTCTGGGTGTGACACGCCAGCTGGTTAGAGCGTTGAGCAGCGTTACACGCTGCCTAGCCTCCGGTATGGGCAGCGTGTCACGGACCTTGTTCCCGGCGAGTGAATTTTATCCCACACTATAAATAGGACACCTAGTTTCAATTGTACACATGCTTGGACGTCTTGGGATTGCAAAAACACAAGGAGGAGGCTACTTTAGGGTTCTTATTCTTTTCTTTTTCTTTACTTAACTCTTGTATGAACTGCATTAATTTTGTAATCAAGAATTAGAGTATGAGTGGCTAAACACCCTCTTTCTAGGATTGAGGCTACAACATGATTGCATAATTATGGAATTATAGTTGGTTTGATTGTTTATCTTATCTTGTGATTATTCTTACGTTCTTGTTTTAATTATTTTAAAGCGTCATGAACTTTAGGATATACCCAAGTCTCAAAATGAATTTCCCATAGGAGTTAAGAGATGGAATGAAGAGTGTAGGGAGTGTGGATCATATCTTTTGTTGTTGGTTAGCAATTGTGAATAATGATTTGCGGTTAGGATAGAATTATACCTAAATGCCCTACTTGGTTAATAAAACAGGAAGATAATTGAAGGCATCCGAATTAAAGACTCATATTCCCGCTCAACGATGTAGTTGTGAGATTACTTTGAGTAGATGACCTAGAGGATGATCATTCATGGGTTATAATATCAACCCCGTAGATCAACGATCACGATAAATACCAACATTGGCTATAAACCATAGATAAGCATGATTGTGTAGTAAATGCCTCAACCCTTGATTCCTCCATATATTGTTTACAATCCTATTTTCATATCATCGTTAAATTTAGTTGTTTGTTATAAATTAAAGCTCAACTCTTGGTTACGAATCGCACTTGTTAAATTAAATAGTAATAATTAAGATTATATTATTTGCTAAACACCAAGTCCTTGTGGGATCGATAGTCGGCTCGCAAGAGCCACTATATAACTTGAACAACCACGTACACTTGCGTGTGCACTGAAATGCAATAGTTAGTTTTCTTAGTAAGAAACTATATGACCTGTGATAGTAGTTCTTTTAGTAAGAAATTATATGAGTAAGCCAATATATGGGTGTCTTTGATTGCGTTTTATGCTCAAAGCCTCAATGGAACTTGGATCATTTGGCAGTTTTCACCATTGACATAACTGCTGAGACCTTTAGGTCGCAACCTCCACCCTTTCAAAGTCTTAACAAGATTTGGTATGCAATTATTTATGACAATTTTATGTGACATTGATGTAAATAGTAAATGGACTAAATTAGTTGTGTAGTCATATCTAAGTATTGTATGTCTTCATTGAAAAAAGTATTGTTTCTCTGTATCTTCAATCCAGCATTTTAGTTGTCTTGAAGAGAATCCTCCCAGTGATATTCATGTCAAATCGATAGTCGAAAAGACATAATGGATGTCCGTTGTTATCAAGAATGGTTAGAATTTTTGGGTTTTCCAGGTTTTCTGGGTTCAAATCCCAACACCGGAATGAGATGCAAAAGGTATTGGTGTATCTAGCATGGACTAGATGTGAAAAAACAATAAGAGAAGTTGTAAATATTTTGTGTCTAGTATCAACTATGTATCATTTTTGATTTTGAATTTACTATGAGATTGTGAATATTCTTTGTGCAGAGGTGGGCCATTATTAGAAAGAATAGACAAATATTGGCTTTGTTTTAGGGCAGGCCAACAATGTATCAAGTGAACATAATGACATTTGGATGTCTTGGATTTTGAATGTTTCATATGTTTGTTGATGTTACAGGAAAAAAATTAAAAGCCACCCATTTTGGGGTAATCCAAATAGTGTGGACGCATTTAAACATTTTTAAATGAGAATTCACTAATCTGTTGCATACCCACTTTGTAAAGTTTTACTGGGTATGTCGTTGTCAATTATTATTTCAAACTTCATATTCGGCCTCACATTGTCATGTAAAATAGAGATGTATGGTGTGTATGATTTCTCTATGAAGATTTGTAAGATAGGTAGCTTTATCTACTTTAAAAATGACCTCTAAAAGGATCGTAACATGTCATATTTTATAATTGTGAAGAATAAGCATATGTTATAATATGCATTTGATAAATTGTTATTTTTTGGGGGGAAAAGAAGTATATTACTATATATTCTCAAAAAAAGAAGTATATTACTATATCTTCTCAAAAAAGAAGTATATTACTGTGGTTGCATAATGAATCTTTCTGATAGATCTCTAATTTAATCATTACAGGTGGTTGATACTTTAGTTTCACTTGCTGAGATGTTCAGTTATGTTAGTAACTTGTGCGGAATGACAAAAGGGTGTGCATCGTACATTATGCAATTAGCCAAGTATGATGTTGCCCCTCAACACATTCAAAATCAGCTCACGAAAAAGGAGGAAACTGCAGCTGCTTAGTCAGTCAATTTTCAGATTTTGAATCCACGAACTTAAAAATAGGTATTTACTCGATAAAATTGTTAAGGCTTGCATACTATTCTTTTTGCACCAAAATGAAACACTGATGGAGAATACTTGATATTTGTTATAGGTCTGATCTTATAAACAAAATGTGTCTAATCTGGTTGAATTCTATAAACGAGCTTATATACTTGATATTAGCATGTGATTGGTTTTATTATGATGACACTTATGGATTTTGATTACTGAAATTTTGGTTTAGATATTTGGGTGAATCTATTGCCTCTAGTTTTATTATGATGACACTCAGGTAGATGATAGATGAGCTAAGGTTTAAAGATACATTTATGTATTATCCTTTTTTTAATGTGTTCAAATTTGGAATCTCTATCCACGTAGCCCTCTGTCTTTGGAGAAATGGTAAACGTTATTTGTAGGTCAAAGGGATTTTATAGCTGGTGTAGCTTATAATGCTGGTCATCTTATTTTTTCATTTCAGGTTATTGTGCTTGTGCTGTTATAATGGATTTCATCACTGCTTGCTGGTCCAATAGTATGTTCTATTATCTTTATCTTACTCAGTTAATTTTTGCAAGAGTGTCAATATAAGTTCTTTACCAGAGCATCCTGTATCATAGACTTAACATATGTTTGATACTTTGTCAGCATAAGGTCATCTATTTTTCAGCATAAGCTCAAAAAAGATTTTAAAATGATAGTATAGTTCACAAATATTGAACTAATTATTGTACTCATATAAATTTTGCAGGAAAAATTACAGTATAGAAAATTTGTTACATTGGCAAAACACTTAATTTTGTTGTGCCCATTCTTTAAAACAATATGGGAATCTCTCCTATTCTGGCACGGGCTATTCAAGAGGAGCTATGAGATGGACAACAGAAATAGCATGAATGGTTGCTAATGTAAATGGGAAGACTGTTGCTGGCCAAATATTTCACATTGTACTAGTTGTTTGTGTGTACTTATGTGGCAAGAGAGGAAGGATAGAGTTTTTCAAGGGAAGATTAAAACTCCAAATGTGATCACTAGGTTGATTGTCCAACAAGCTATTGCTCGGGGTGGTAATAAATCTAAGACTGGCTTCTAGAATTGATAAGATAAATTTTTATCCTGGATAGTTCTTAAATTTGCTAACGGTAGAGATTGTGGGATGCTGTAGTTTTGTCCTGGAGCTTGAGACTTCTGTCCAAGACCAGTTTTTATTTTGTGTTGTACAAAAACTTACTTTTGGTATATAAAAAGTTCTGTTTATTAGTTTTTTTGTGATTTTAATGAAGCACAATATTTCTTAATATTAGAATTTGTCAATCTGTGGGTAATTTTACTAGTAATAAGGTATCATTAATGGTAATGAGATATGTAAATTCTAAGTGGTTAGAGAGCTGTGAGGTTTCCATAGACTGAAAAAAATAGTCAATGAAGGAAAAATTAGAGTGAGCGATATTTTAGTGAGGTGAGTAGTCAAAAGAGGGTTATTTCTTTTGAGTGTGTAGTAGTCACTTTGAGTATTGTGCTCATGCTACTAGTTATAAAGTTCCTTACTATAGTGATATTAGTTGCTCCTCTTGGCCCGTGGTTTTTTTCTTATTCAAAAGAGTTTCTACATAAAATTCTTGGTGTCATTATTTCTCCATTTTATTCCCATTATTCCGCTGTGAATATTCTTGTTGTTATTCCATGTTTTCTCAACAACCTGGTATCAGAGCAAAGGTTTGCGATGTCTGTGTTTTTGAGTTTACGATGGAAGCTAGCACAAGTAGAATGGTTACTTTGAATGGCGTAAATTATGCCATTTGGAAGGGAAAAATGAAAGATCTGCTCTATGTCAAGAATTTTTATCAGCCAGTCTTTGCTACTATAAAGCCTGATAATAAAACCGATGAAGAGTGGAATCTGTTGCATAGACAGGTTTGCAGGTTTATTAGGCAGTGGGTTGACGATAATGTGTTAAATCATATTTCTTGAGAGACACATGCTCGGACCCTATGGGAGCATTTTGAAAGTTTATATGCTCGAAAGACTGGAAATATCAAAATATTCTTAATAAAACAGATGTTAAGTTTGAAATACCATGATGGTTCTCCTGTGATAGATCATCTGAATAACTTTCAGGGGATCATGAACCAGTTATTTGCATTGGGCCTTAAGTTTGACGAAGAAATCCAAGGCTTGCTTTTGCTTGGTTCCCTACCAGACTCTTGGGAAACATTTAGAACTTGTCGAATTCTGCTCTGGATGGTGTAATCAGTATGGATTTTGCAAGAGCAGCATTTTTAATGAAGAGATGAGATGAAAGTCTCAAGGTTCTTCTTCGTCGGATGTCCTCGTGACTGGCCCTAGGGGGAGAAACAGGAATCGTGGTTTTCAAAACAGAGAACATAATAGAAGTAAATCAAGAGGCAGACTTAGAGATGTTGAGTGCTATCATTGTGGGAAGAAAGGGCTGTAACACCCCGAGACTTCAACCGGCCAAGGAAAACGCAGAACCCAGCAAGTTGCTTCACTAGCTGACCACTACGGGCAGCGCCACGGACGTCGTAGATGCGAAGGGCCATGGCTTGCACCATGGGGCATGCCCAGTAGGTCAAACCAAGTTCCTCCTCAGCGATGGTGGTCATAATGGGCATCGTAGGTAGGACGGCCCGTGAAAACCCACCGTCAAAAACCTCCAGAACCCCTCCCTTACCAGCTAAGCTTGACCGACGGGGTGAAAAAATGCAGAAAAGCGACGGCCAGGGTCTCTTTTGTCCATCGCTTTTCTGGAATTTTTAAAAACATACCCAGAAAAAGCGATGGACAGCATCTTTTTTCTATAAAATATTTATCATGAAAAGCGACGTTGTCCGTCTCTTTGTTCTTCAAGTTCAAGAACAAAGCGACAGCGTCCGTCGCTTTTCTGGAAAAAATAATTAAAAAAAATTCATCGCATTTTACTTGGCGACGCAGTCCATCACTTTTAAAGGGACGTTGTCCATCGCTTTTGGAAAAGCGACAGACTATTTTCCTACAGAAGAGACGCCGACGCTTTTCCGTCGCTTTTGGCTAAAAAAGCAACGGCCACCGTCCTTTTTGGCCGTCTCTTTTTAGCTTTTTTTTAGTAGTGTTAATCTATCTCCTGTTGTTGCTTTGCAAAGTGATGTACCAAATAGAGTTTGGTATTCCAAGGATGTTTTCTATGACCGCTTGAGAGTGTTTGGTTGTAAAGCTTTTGTATATGTGCCTAAAGATGAGAGGTCAAAGTTAGATGCCAAGACATGACAATGCATCTTCATTGGATATGGCCTTGATTAGTTTGGTTACAACATCAAAGAATTATAGTAATGAGTTAATTCATTGTGAGAAATTTCTTCTAAGCTAAGAAAATTGTTGCTACCTCGCGAATATTCAGTTATAAACTCTTTTTTTTCTTAAAAAGGTGATTTTCGATTTTTATTTTGGATGGGCTAAAATTAAAATCAAAGTCCAATACATAAAGAGCCAAACATCCTTACCATATTTACTAACTCTCCCACTACTTTATTTTAATTACTTAATATACCACATGTTAACAAAAAATCCTTCGGATACATCCCAACCCCATCGGATACATCCCAACCCACAGATACATGTAGTAAGTGAGTCTTGTAACCCCTCAGATACATGCGACTACATGTTGTAACCCCTCAGATACATGCGAATACATGTTGTAATCCCTCAGATGCATGCAGATGTGATGAATATGAGACTAAAACCATGTATCCGGACAGCGGGATGTCGATGTATCCGAGATAAAACCAAAGATGCCGATGTAGTCGAGATAAAACCATGTATCTAGATGCATTATGCAATGTATCCGAATGGTATATTTGAAATTTGTCGAAAAAAGAGTAATTAGCTCATAAAGATGTGTGTTTTATGTAAGTTCCCCATTTGACAATCCTGCTATCTAATTTGCTTTCAATAAAATGAACAATTGCTTTCAAATATATGTATTTCTTAACCAAACATTAAATGCTTGGGCAAGACAGTTCATGAATGAATGGCGAGTTTTCTATTTACTAGAATATTTTTCATGCACGTAAAATATTAAACCAACACGCTAGCTAAACTATACTCTCAAAATTTGAAAATGTTCAATAATTGAATGATAAGTGAAAACTATTTACTCCATTAATTAATGAAGATATATAAGGTTGTACCAACACATTCCTTCTAGCTGCATTGTACTCTAATTATTTTTTCACCTTACCATTTGGACAACCTTGAAAGTATGTGTAAGGATTTTCTCCCCCTAATGTTGGTATTGTTGAGTTTTTATTTAAAGAGATTGAGAACGTTGGATTGGCTTTAATGAAAAAAGAAAAGGTGGAGATTTGCACGTTAAAATAGTGTCTTTTTTCACTCTTTTTCATGTCTTCTAACAATAACATTCTTGGAACCTTGAAAAAGTACTACTGAAAAGAATAAAAATGTCTTCCGTTAATAATTTGATCCAAAAATATCTTTGATGTTAATAGTTTGATAAAAAAAAAAGGTCTGTGCATTTAATAGTTTGATCCATATGGGTTTATTGTTACTTTTTGGTCAAAATGACCTTTTTCTAATAGAAATGTTTCTTTGCTTTTTAAACACATTCTTTTTGTAATAAAATATTAATTTTAAAGAACCTCTTTTGTTATTTTTTTTCTTTAAAAATTACTTTAACTAATAAAAAAAGTTTGAAGTAATCTTTTTTCTTCTTGATCTCGTTTTATCAATTAAAATAAAATATCATCATGTATCTTTTAAACTGATAATATAGGTCAAATATATAAGATTATAGTAGCCTGCCTCATCAAAATTTTGGTTTAAATAGAAATAGAATTATCTTTTCTAATAATATAGATTTTTTTTTGTATTTCTTAATCTTTTTCAGATCGAAATAGGATAAGCATTTGCTAATATATTTCTTGTTTTAAAGTTAAAACGAAAAATGATCAACAATAACTCTATCGACAATTTTTTTAAAGATATTTTGTGATTTTAAGCAATTTAATAAATCTTCGTGTTTTATGACATTATGATTTTTGTATCTTAACTTTAAAATCAAATATTATATTAGCAAATGTTTATCCTTCCACAATCCTGAAATGATTAAGAAACAAAAATATTTCCTATTTTATTAGAAAAAAAAAATTTATCGTTATCTAAATGAAAACTAATGAGATATTAATAGAATCTTATATATTTAAAAATTAATGATGGGCTATAATATATTTATTAGGAAAAGAATGTGTTTAAAAAAATATATATATATATATATATATATATATATTTTTATTAGGAAAAGTGCATTCTTGATCGAAAAGTAATAATAAGAATATTATTGGACCAAACTATTAACATGGGGTGGGGGGCATTTTTTTCAATTTCACATAGTTTAAGGCATTTTTAACCCATTTCTCTTGAAACAATTGTCTATGTTTCATTTGTTTTGTTTCAAACTGTGTTGCTTGAATTAATCACTAAAAAATGATGTTGTGCTTGTGTCTAATCCATCAATGCGTAATTTTTTAATAATCCAACAAAAGTACGACCGAGTAACATAAATTAAATTATTTTACGAAGAATCATGTCGAATGTGAGTTAAACATTAAGGGAAAAAAAACTTTATGTGCAACGCATAAGCACATAATAAGTCGATTCATTTCAAAGTAATGAAAGAAAGCACGTTATGTTTAAAACTATTTCCAAATTACTCTTATATAACATAGATGCAACGTGTACATGGATCGGGTTGGTTCGAATTTTATAAATACCAAACCAAATTGTTAGTGTCGGGTTTTTAAATTTATAAGACAAACCAAACCAATAAAAGTCGGATTTTCCAACCTCGGGTTTTTTCCGGTGAAGTGTTCATACAAACATATAATTAACTTGTGCTTCAAATATTTCTTTAGTCCGAGCAAAATACAAATATCTAAGATATTTCTTAAACAAATAACACAAAATATATTCACTTTATTTGGAATTTATGAAGTGAGTGATGGCAATAAAATATTCAACCAAAAAATAATGAAATCACATAGAATAAATATTGCATATTAATAAGTCATAATAAAAATAATCATAATTTAAAAGTATTAAGTCATGTTAAAATAAGTTTAATAAGTATTAACTACATTACTAAATATTAAATAAAAAAATAAATTAGTTTATGTATTTATGTAAAATTAAAGAATAAATATCTAACATGATTGTCATTCCTAGAGTTGGATTGAATAATCTTTTGTTAACATTCGTATTAATTTGAGTTTTATTTGAGCTACTAATATCTATAGGTTGTAAAGAGACTTATTAGACCATTTAAAATTCTAAGTTTAAACTTGAAATAATATATTGAAAGATAAAAACTATGAAAAAGTTGAAGAAATATTTATAAATTACATCACAATAAATATTTTTATGCATAAAATATTTTTAAAAATAATATACATGTAATATCGGGTTGGTTCGGTTCGGTTTGACTTTTTTTAGTTAAAACCAAACCAAACCAATTATAGTCGGTTTTTTTTTTCAATACCAATTCAAGTCAAACCAAACCACTAGTCGGGTTTTTTTTGCGGGTTGATTCGATTTGCGGTTTAATTCGGTTTGCGGTTCGGTTTTGTACACCCCTAGATGCAAGATGTAAGAGATATTTACTTAATTTGTTTTGATAAGAATAAGAGTAGTATTACTAAGAAATTAAAGAAGGTTAGGAGACTTACGAAGGCGTATACATCAAGTACTTAAGAGAAGGAAAGATGGAAAACATCGATTTAGGAATGAGTTCAAAGTTGCAATGACCCATGTTGTTCATGAAATCAATGTAAGTGATGTAACCCCCAAAGGAAACTATAGAGGCAGTCCCATTCAGTATAGTTGTTAGCAATGGAATAGCAAAGAGCATAAAATATGCTATGTGCTCTGCAAATGGATGAATCACAGCTGCCAAGAAGAAGAAAACTGTATGATTATTTACAAATAACTTGATTTTGTAAATGTTTTTTACACCTTAGTGCATATAACTAATTAAAATCGATATGATTTAGGGAAAGCATTATACTGACCGTGTAAAGAATCTTTTTACTCTTCCAAAGTAGCTATTTAACATATTGGGCCTAGTACACGGTACACCCATAAAAGGTGCTAGTAATTGGTAGACGGCACATTAGTTGGTATAACTCTTAATCCTAACGTTGTCTAAATATATCACTATGAGTGTGGAAAGTTGTGTACTTAAAACCTAGAAACTGATAGGGTTAGGGTTTATTTTCTGCCTCCATCATTATAGGATATTGAAGTTGTGGATAAAGGGAATCCATCCGCTTCACTACAAGGATTTCTCATGACCGATGAGATAAATTGTAATTGTATCATGCCCGCTTTCGTTAGGGTATAAATATCACAGTACTTAAATTAGTACTATTAAACATTCAAATACTATATTATAGGTCGAGTTAGTATCTTAAAAGGTCATTCAACTTTGAAAATTTATCATGCAAAGTCATTGAATTTTACTTTATATTAATAAAATCACTCAACTTAGGCCTTTATATCAATAAAATTACTCAACTAATTAATTTATCATTAAAAAAAATCTTACATGGTAAAATAAATTATTTTTTTATGTCATGTAAACATAGACCCTCACAAATAAATAAAATTAAAGAAAGCTCATTAAAAATTCTTACGTGCAAACTTAATTAGTAAATCAAATATTATGATATTACTGTAAATGAATAATAAAATAGAACGATGCATATTAAGAATTTAAAATCTTCGATCATTCCCTATTCAGCTCCAGAACGTGTTAATGTTATTTCTAAAGGACATTAAGAATACCATTAATAATTATATATAAATTAAAAAAAAAAAAAAACGATAAAGGAAAATGATATAAACATTTGTTGATCTCAAAAAATGATTCGTGCTTTCATAATGCATAAAGATAAAACTTTCAAATAAATAAAGACATAAAACATGTATTGAAAATAAGACTTAAAAAATATCATAAGTCATAGATAGATTAAGCAAAACGCTACAATTGTTATGCTTTAAGTTTCTTACAACCATCAACAGTGAAACAAATATTATGGTAATTTTTATTTTACTAATTAAGTTAGCCCGTAAAACTTTCTTAGTAAATTTTCTTTAATTTTCTTTATTTGTGAGAGTCCATGTTAATTTATTTTGCCGTAAGAATTTTGTTTTAATGATAAATTTAGTTGAGTGATTTTATTGATGCAAATGCTTAAGTAGAGTGATTTTATTGATATAAAACAAAGTTCAGTGACTTTGCAAGACAAATTCCCAAAGTTGAGTGACCTTTTGAGATATTTACTTCTATAAGTCTCCTAAACTAGTACTCCCTCCGTTGTATATTAGTTGGCTACCTTACTAAAAAACATTGTTCCATATTAGTTGTTCACCTTACTAAATTAAGAGAGAATTAATTTAAGGTCCTACAAACATACAAATTCCAATCTCAAAATATCTAGGAAATTTCATGGATGATCATCTAACTTTATGTTCATTATTCAAAAGGCACTATTCTTTGTTTTGTTACACAAAAATTATTTAAGTTCGCTTCATCTTTCACAAAAGTAACTTTGTCAAATTTGATTAAAACTCTACCTAAAATGTGAGAGAAAATAACTAAAATATCCCTTATGTTTGAGGGTGTAAGTTCAAAATGGTCCCTTAAATATATTTTTGAGCAATTTTAGTATTTTAAGCTTGCTAAATATGAGTACATTTGGTCTCCATAAAATTATTAACAAACTCTGATTGTTAAATTGTACAGTTCTGTGAAAAAGAAAATTTAATATGAACTCACATTTAGAGGTGTTTTCTTTGCAATTTTTTATTTGGTTTATTGCAGAATTTGGTGTAGCTTGTTAGATGTAATTTATGTTATTTTTATAATAAATTCAAAGACCTCTCCTCAATTTTTACTTCATAACATCGGTCTTCCATGTGACATAGATACCACACTTACTTTGACTATTTTGATTTTTTTTTTTGTAAGAATTCATTTACCATATTTAAATGTATATTTAAACATATCTTTCCCGGCTAATACTATTTTGTTTAATTAATTTTTATAAACATATTTTGTTAGTTTTTGCCCTTTTATTTATTTTATTCACTATTGTTGCTAAATAAAAATAAAGAGTAGGTGCTTAATTTGCTCTCTTTGCTATTATAGACACGAATTTTAAGATATTAATTGTATAATTTCTAATGAAAAATGAGGTTTACTTGAAATCAATTATTTTATGAAATAATTGAAATATCAATAGTTGAAACACAGTGTATAACTTTTAAATGTATCAGCATATCACCATTTTTAACTTTCAAAAATCTTTCAGCTCCGTGCCCGACACTTCCAGGAAATCTTCCACCCAAAACTTTTTAATTTTTTTATTTCATAATTAGTAAACTTTACTTTTTTGTTTTCTTTGAATAACTCTTATTTGCTAAAACTGTTGTAGTTTAGGTCGCATATTCAATGTGTTGATATAATGTATCATAGGAATTATTATAAAAATAATTTAAAAATCATATTTAATTAATTAATAATATATTGATAGTATAAAAAAAAAATATTATGTTAAAAATGAAAGGAAATACGTTTGTAAATCAATTAACAAGATAGTATATTAGTAAAGGATAAATAACTGAAAACGTAATTATATATTTAATTACATTAATGATAAATAGATTTAAGATTTATTTTCTGGTTTTGCTTTTTTTTAAAATTTTCGTTAAATTTAGTCGGTAGAGTTTGTTAGATGTATGAAAATAAAAAGCTTATATTTTAGCAAAATAGTGGACCAAAAGTGCTCAAAAGCATATTTAACGGACTATTTGAATCTATCCTCAAACATAAGGGATATTTTTATTAATTTCTCTCATATTTTAAATAGGATTTTACCCAAGTTTTATTAAAGTTACTTTTATGAAAGATAAGATAAAATTAAATAATGCTTGTGTAACAAAACAAGAAAAGTGACTTTTGAATAATTAACGAAAAGTTAAAGGACCACCCATGAAATTTACTCAAAAATTCCCATCACCCTTTATCTTATGAGTTTAATCAATAACTTCTATACATTTATACACCATCACTTAAAATGACACAGAACAAGTAATTTACCACAATAAACCTAGTTTGATATTTCTTAGTTTCCTTTACAAATGTCGTTTAAGGTGGCAAGCCAATTAAGAAAACCATCTAATAAATACTAATTCAGTGTATCGTGTTTTTGTACATGTGTCTGGTGTTAATTCATAAAACTGTACATAAAAAAATATTAAAAAATAATAATTGACTTTAAAATAAATGTTATATTTGTTTAAATGATGTAAATAAATATTGTATCTTAAATATGTTATTGTTTATTTTATAGAAACCTTATCTTCTTTTATTTCAAATATAATACTAACATTAATCATAAGGGTTATGTGATCAAATTACACTTTATTTCTCATAATTACTGTTAACTCATTTATTTTTTAAAAACAGTATGAATCAATTATTGGAGCAAGAGCAGGTTTGGAAAAACTAACTAATGTATTCTTGGTTTTTTCTAGCTATAATTAACGAGTTACAATGCAATAATAGTATAAATATTAGTTATATTACGAGTGTATATAAATTAAATATATTTTAGGATGATATATATATAATTGATGCTAAGAAATGCACCAAAAGTCAAATAAGAAATGGGAGATGACTTACAAGTAATGGGCTCTTTGACGATGGATGAATGGTGATGAGAATGATAGCGGGAATAGAGAAAATGGTGGTGTAAAGCTCTGTGAAGCCAGTAATAAAGGAATTCCACTGGACCAATATGAAGCAAGGTTGTCAAAATTATCCCATCAGTTCTCCAAAATGGAATGTGATGAGACTGTTCCAACTTCAAGTATCCATAATAGAACAATATCCCGTTAAATATGATTTGATCATCCCTGCAAAAATCCATTCGATTGAAAACAAAGTTTGTTGTACATATATATAGATTGTTAAATTCCCTTGAAACTTCTAGTGTAACCGCAATAGTGGCAAAAATAGCTTTGTGTCGTTAGTTCAAATTCTAGGTGTTGCATTAATGGGGTTTTTTTATTTGGTTGAACCCTAGACATTTATCTATTTTTGGAATCCTCTTGTGAGATTTTTTTTAATGTGCTTAAACAGAGTTTAAGAAGATAGATATCATCTTAAACTCTTGCAAAAGTAGGTAAAGCAGAGAAATCTTGCACCACAATTGCAAAAGTGCAATGAATTAAGTGATGAAAACATAAATATTTATATCCTATGTAAATCGTCTTAGTTGAGAGAGGGAAGAGGGTGATGCTTACCAATTTCTTTCTCTGTCAACTTGTGCAAATTCAATGCTCTTATCAATAATTCGATTATCACCCTTTGCAGTTCTGTAACGAGATAGGGATATCCATATTTGATTGTGAATCATTCTTGAGAGTAGGAAGGGGAATATAATAAAGTGTGCAATGTCCCTCTGTTTTTCATCTTTGCTCAACAAGAATGAGCGTATGCTATGCGCCACGAATGGTGCCAAAACCACATACTAATTCACCCAGAAATATAACAACTGTTAGGAGTATTCAATTATAATAGTAATTACATATTCCCTCGTCACAATTTAAGTATTTTTTTTTTTCAATTTCATTTTTTGTCTATCCCAAAGAAAGTACATTTTTCTATATTTAATAAGTTTTTCAATTTCAACATTTTACCTAACAAATTTAAGATCACAAAATTTAAAAAATTATACATGTCTTTAATTATCCACAAGATGCAAAAAACTTTTTTTATCTCTTAAAATCGGTGTCCATTAAATCAATACACTTAGAGATCGTTTGGTTGGGAACAAGTTATTCCAGGATAATTAATTTTGGAATTAGTTATTCCACCATTATATGAGATAACTTATCCCATCACTATAGTATAAATGGTGAGATAAATAATTCCGGGACTAACTAATATCTCCAACTAAATACAAAATAAAATAATCTTACATTTTATTCCGAAACTATTATACCTTATGCCTCACATCAAACAACCCCTCAGAATTGAGACGGAGGGAGTATTCTACTGTTTTTAGAATAGAGCCAGACACTTGAAAATGACAAGACATTCACATGCATGCTATATGTTGTGACGAATACACTATACATATAATATTGGACGATACTAATAAGTTGCACTTGATCCAACAGTGCCCCTAAGAAAATCTACACAAATCTAGACAACCTTTGATTTTAAAGAGTAAGATTACGTTGTAGCACTCCTTAAAAAAAACGGCCATTTGATAACATTATTCACAAAGGGTACTAAATTAAATCTCTTTCTTGAATGAGTAATTACTGATATATATCTTCTTAAGAGTAGCATTAGAGCCACAAATATTTGGGACAATTTTTTTTTCTGACTGAATTAACGGATAAAAAGGATAGAAGGAAGTTGTTTTTAAAGCAACACACGAAAATGCAGTCCAGTTCCCATTATGTGATGGCCATGGGAGTGGAAAGTACATGAGTGCGGTAAGCTACATATCTCTATTGTTTGTTTAAGAGAAAATACATAAAGTCTCCCCTAAAGTTGGACGTGATTTGGAAGTAGACACTTAAAGTTTGTGGGGGTCCTAATACCCCCTTAAACAATTTAAAATAATACAAACACCATTTTTTTAGTTCAACCTCAGTTATAAGAAAAAGAGAAAAATCACGCACCAATCATTGTTTGCCACGTGTCAAATTTATTTAATGTACATTTTGTTTCTATTTTTATACTTTATTTCCTTTTCTTTTTTAATTTTTTTCTCTCTTCTCTCTCTCCTCTTTTATTCTTCTTCCCCAAACTTCACCCCTTACCAATTTCACAGTTAAACCCATTTCTTTCATTGCTCAACTTCCTTCTCCTCCGGTGTTGTTCAACCTCCGATAAAACTAACACTATTTCACTTAGTTTCTTTTTTTAATAAACTTTTTTTTTATTATCATAGTTAAAATCAATTTATCACCAAATTCAAATTTAAAAATCAACATCACTATACTAATGATAGGATCGAAACTCCATTAAAATTGAGCTTTATAATTCTCCTTAACCAAAAAGATAAATAATAACTCCAAAAAAGATAGAGAAAAAATAAACCTATTAGGGAATAGAATCAAGGAGGAAAGAGTTTTAAAAAATAGAGGAGAAAGAAAATTTACAGGAAAAAAAAAGCAATAGAAAACAGGGTAAAAGAATGGTGAGGAGTACGATTGAAGAAGATAAAAGGTGAGATAGGGGTTGTGGGGATTAATTGAAAAAGTAAATTAAAATAAATAAAGTTAAAAAGGAGAAATTAATAAAAATAAAATTTTAATCTTTTTTTCGATTTCTCACTCTCCTTAAGAGAGTACATACACTCTCTATGACAGGTGGCCAAAAAAGAATGCAATAATATCAGTTTAAAATTATTGAGTGAGGTAATAGGACCCCCGTAAAGTTTAGATATCTACTTCCAAATCACGTTCAATTTTAGAGGGTAATTTTATGTATTTTCTCTTTGTTTAATGTATTCTAAGGAATAAATTTTCTCTAATTAAAAAGGATAACGAGATCGAAGAGGAAATTCATCAATAGAAAATTAAGGAAATGATGAGTACCTTGAAGTTGCCAAGCCACCTCCATGGCCATTCTGTCAGAATGCCAGGTTTAGAAGCCATGATTTTTGTTTTGTTAGCAAATCTTGTAAAGGAAGTAATACAAGATTCAACTACTTCTTTCCCTCTGCCCTCTATAAAGGCTCTCTGCTTGAGCTGCACTTTATAGAACCCTACTATGGACCCCATGCCAAACATATTAGATCCTGCTAGACGCTAGCTACCATACCATTGCTGCCGCCCAATCAAATTATCTCAAACTTCATTTACTTAATCACTAGATTGACCGACACGTGTTTCCTATCACATCACTCTTTATGTAAAAAAAGTATTCTGGCACACCGATCTTATAATTAAATTGTTAATTTGGTTTAGTATTAATATCTGAAACAAAGATTTGAAGCTTATTATTTCTGAATTTTAATTTTTTTAATTTATTGAGTCTTAAATTAATAATACATATTTAATGAATTTTAAAAATAAATATAGAGTTTGAACCATACTTGCTTAAGAGTAAGCTTCAGACAACACTCAACCATGCATAATCTCATCGACAACCAAGTTGACGGGCACTGAATTTTCTCTCTCTAGAATAAACTAATGGTTATTTCCACCGCTAACGGCTAACTCCGACCACCACTTATGATGAGCTTCACCATTGATCTATTCGGACCCCTCTCACAAGACCCCAAATGCCTCAGACCCAAGAACCAGCAGAAACAAACAGCAACACCAAATCGCAAATCAATTTATCAAAGGGGCTGCCACCTCGGGGTCTCAACTAGAACAAATAGCCAAACCTTTTTTTGGGAGCCCTGGGAAAGAGATCAACTACAAGGACAAGAGTCAGACTACCGCCAATGCCACACGAACTCATAAATGGCAAAGCGGTAATGGTTTTCACAGAGGAGGAGCACAAAATTTTGGCAGAAACCTGCAAATGGACGATAATAGGTAAGTTTGATCGATACAGACCTCCTATCGATATCATTAGGGCATAATTCGCTAAATTAGTTCATACTAAAGCAAATGTTAAGGATTGGGGTAACGGATTACAAACATGTTTTCATAGATGTTGATAATGAGGAAGACTTTAATCATATTTCAGCTATGAATTTTCTTCAATTTGAGGAGAAAAACTGTATGAAAATCAAAATATGGTCACCTACCTTCCAACCCAACCACTCCATCACTACTTTAGCCCCAATTTGGATCAACCTTCACAACCTTCCGTGGCATTACTACAAGTGGGATGCACTTCGAAGAATTGTAAAACCCATTGGCACCTCAAAAGTGATGAATAAAGCAACTACTACCAAGTCAAGACCGACCATTGCGAAACATCGTGTTGAGATCGACTTGGCAAAGCCCCTATTGAAGGAAATTTCAGTTGTTATACGGAACCCCATGGGCAATATTGACACTTTCATTCAAAAGATTGAATACGAAATATTACCACCATTTCTCCCTTTTGCAACGTCATTGGGCACACACTGGGGAAGTGTGGCTCTAAAACCCCAAGATGCTACAAAAGAGGAGAACAGTAGAGGAGAAGGCCTCTTGAAGCCTAATAACACTTCTATAAATCAAGGGAAAATGGCTAACAAAGTGGTAGACAAGCTTAAAAAGGTGGAGACAAAGTGCTTGGAAATTCCTTAATGACGGAGACAAGCGGAACTATAACAAAAAACAACTTGGAGGACAACCGAAAGACAGATGAGAGTGAAAGATGGTTGAGGATTGAGAAAAGAAATGGAAGGGGCAAATACAACAACAAGAATCAAGTAGTCAATGGTTATGATCCCAACAATAACAATAGCATGAGTAACTCGATAACCTTTGTAGGCCAAATTACCCAAGATAATGCGGGCAACAACGAGATGGAAATTACTCCTTACACTTACCAAAAGGACAATTTAGAAAAGAACCCCACACGTACTAGCTCAACCTCACAAAGTTACTAGATGGGACAATGGACATACAACAAGGGAGAAGAAACACCAAAGCAAGAAGGAAGAAAAACCAACAATCAAACTTGGGAATTAAACAATCAAAGGGTGGCAATAGGTCTTCAGTAGAGAATGTTGAAATTCAACTTCAACAGGAGATAATCAAGCTGGTTTCTGTAAGTCAAGAAGCTGTCAAAGATTTAAACAAAAGGAAGAAAAAGTTCCAAAATAAAATCAGCATATCTCTGAACATGACCCTTGATGGAGAAGAGGAACATAAGAAGGAAGGGGAAGCAAATCAATTAGCTACCAGGAAATAGCCGAAACTAAACTTCAATAAAATTATAGTTCCTGCAAATCCTCACAGCAACAATGACAGAGAGAAAACAATGGATTATCCCAGAGAAATAAAATCATGAAAGAAAATGCATACTCCTTCCACAGAGATTTTCCCCCCAGATAGATATAGCTTAAAAGAAGGTGCAACACCCATGTCAGGCCTCACAAAGGATATGAAAATTGGAGATAACATATCTGATTTACTGACCACCACCATAGACTTCATGAATAATGAAATGGAAGATGCCGAATCAAATGATGAATACACTAGGGGAAAGCACCATGAATGGGAAAATCAAAAGCAAAACTATAATACACAACTCCCTATAATCCAAACCAATAACTTATCTCCAAGAAACCAGCAATACATACATTATCAACACAACTAGTTCACACACAACAAAAACAAAGAAATCCAACACCAAAATTACAAACGATATCTCCAATGATTAATGTACTATCATGGAACATTAGGGGTATTGGATCTAAGGATCTCTTGAGAGACTCCAACTTTTCAAACAACAATACAACCTCCCTTTTATTTGCATCCAAGAACCTATGGTTGACAATAGTATGACGTACATGTTCAAAAGAAGGTTTAATATGCAGAATGGTTTTTTCAATTGCTCTAATAAGATTTGGTTGTTTTGGTTTAGTGATATAGATGTGGATATCATCGAGTATTGTGAACAACAAATACTTATTAGAGTCGATAGAACAAATGAAGTACCAATCTTTCTCACTATAGTATATGCCAAATGCACCGAGGACCTAAGAAATGATCTCTGGAATGAACTCTATGACACTGATACCACTAATACTAGACCATGTGGAGTCATTGGTGACTTCAATGTCATCTCTAGTGAGGAAAAAAGAAGAGGTAGAAACTATAGGTTGGAAAATAAACTAGAATTTATCTCCTGTATTAATGATTGTGGCATCCAAGATGTTGGTTATAGTGGAGATTCATTTACATCACACCAGGGACCCCCTATTACTATTTGGAAGAGACTGGATAGACTTCTCTATAATGCAAACTGGTTTAATGCTTTTAAATCCACCATAGTGACTCACCTCTTGAGGACTTATTCGAATCATGCTCCCCTTCTAGTGAAGATGCACAATGAAACAGCAAATATTATCAAATACTTCAAGATCCTTAAATTTTAGATTGAACACCCTGACTATATTGCTACAGTCCAAGAAGCCTGGAATGAGCCTATTTATGGGAATCCCCTCTACATCCTCCATCAGAAACTCAAAAATACTTATAAGTCCTTGAGCACTTGGTGTAGAAGCACTTTTGGGGATATCTATGAGGAACTAAAGAAGATAGAAGCACATATAAAACACCTTGAAAGCACCTGCCTTAATGATAACAATGCTGAAAATAGGTGTGAACTCTCTGAGTATAGAGCTGAATATACTAAATATTTAAAACTTCAAAGATTCATTCTACGATAAAAAGCTAGGATAAGTGGTTGGAAGAAGGAAATGCAAATACCAACTACTTCTATGCTAATATCAAAGACAAGAGAAGAAAGCTGACCATCAAAAAGATCATGAATGAACAAGAACAGTGGATAGAAGGGAATGCTTCTATTGCAGATGTTGTTATTGAATACTTCCAAAAAGAATATAATTCACTCTCGAATCCACTGTTAATAACATGGATGTCATAGATTTTCTAGAAAGATCCATTACTTATTATGATAATGCTATGCTCACTGCTACCCCCACTCTTCCAGAGGTTAAGGACATTATTTCCTCTATTAAGTCTGATAGTGTACCAGGCCCCGATGGCCTGAGTGGTGCTTTCAACCAGAGTGCTTAGGAGGTCATTGGACAGGATTTACATAAAGCAGTAGTATCAGTTTTCTCATGTGCTACCCTACCTAAGTACTTTACTCACACCTATATAATTATGATCCCTAAAGTCCAACACCCTCAAAAGTTTAGTGATCTTTGATCTATAAGTCTTTGTAATGTGTCTAGTAAAGTGATATCTAAAGTCATTCAATAACATATTAGATATCTAAAGTGATATCTATCCTCCCAAGGATCATATCGAAGAACCAAAGTTTCTTTTTTAAAGGAAGGGCCATTATTGAGAATATCCTAGTGTCCAAAGAGATTATAAATGATATCAAGAGGCCTAATAGAAGGAAAATGTGGCTATTAAACTTGGCATGACCAAGGACTATGACATAGTTTCATGGCCATATCTATGTCAAGCACTAAGTAAAATAGAATTCTCTAATGACTGGGTCAGCCTCATTCTTAAGTTCATTGCTAACAATTGGTACACTATGATTGTCAATGGAGAAAGACATGGCTTCTTTAAGTCAGAAAGAGGTCTAAGTCAAGGAGATCCTTTATCTTTCTCCCTTTTTATCCTAAGTGCTGAGGTCCTATCCAGATGCTTAATAGCCTCCAGTAATGCAGGGCACGAAGGTTTCTATATGAGCATCCATGGCCCCTAAATTAATTATCTTACCTGTGCAGATGAAACTATTCTCTTTTGTAATAGGAGTAAGAATTGATGAGGAAAATTATAGACATTCTTAAAGAATATAAACTTATTTTTAGACAACTGATAAATAAGAACAAAAGCAACTTCTCCATGGATGATAGCACTGATGCTAACACACATGCCAAAATCCAACAAGTCACAGGTATGAGACACCAATCTTTTCTAATTACTTACTTGGGGTGTCCTCTTTTGTGCAGGAAGCGAGCTGAGTCATTTCTCAGGACTTATTGACAAGATTACCGGCAAAATTAAAGGATGGCACATTAAGCTACTATCTTCAGGAGGGAGAGTTGTGCTAATTAGGCATGTCCTACTAGCCCTACCTATACATCTACTTTCAGCAATACACCATCTCAAAGTAACTCTTAAAACCATCAAAAAATATATGGCCAGATTCTTCTGGTCAGGGAATGACACTGGAGGAAAGAACCATTGGATATAATGGAAAAATTTATGTTATCCCTTCCAGGAAGATGGAACTAACTTTAGGAGGCTCAAGGACATTTACCAAACTTGCAAATGTCAACAATGGTGGAACCTCAGGAATTTCATTTCTCTTTGGAATGAGTTCGTGAAAGCAAAATACTTCTGGAATAACCACCTTACTACAGCCTGATGGAACAAAGGAAACTCACACTGTTAGAGGGAAATTTATGAAATAAGGAAAGAAGAAAATGACAACATACTCTGGAAGGTGGCAAGATGAGAAGTTTCCTTTTTGTATGACAAGTTGTCTAGTTTGGGACCCCTGTTCATGGAAATTGAAAACAATGAGAGTCTCAATCATCTCGTTCTTAAAAAAGTTATCATTAATGGAAGCTGGGAGTAGGATAATCTTGAGACTCAACTAGACCACAACATCAAAAGCAGAATAATGGAGCTCCAAATCTTGCTAGATGTACAAAAGAAGGACAAGGTTGTGTGGATACCAATTACGGATGGTAAATTTACTATAGGATATGCCTGGGACATATGCAGGCAAAGAAGAAGACAGAGTAGTGTGGAGGGAAATATTTGGCAAAAATTTGTTCCATTTAAAATGTCCTTTATCACCTGGAGGGTGATACACAACAATCTTGCAACAGATGGTAGAATTGCTAGACTAGGCATTGATGTTAACTCGACCTCCAAACTTAAGACTTAGAAATTGCTAAACATCTCTTTTGCTATGGATACCATCCTTATGTATTTATGAAATTGCATGCCTAATTCTTTAAGTATGAATTTAAGAAGAAAAAGTATATTTTGAATTATGTCTATGCTAAGCTTCAAGAACTTATGATATGATAATTGCATGATACTCGATGTGTTTTCATGCTTTTCAAATAAGATTTGGCATGAGATTGTGCCACTATGAAATTATGAGCTATATGTATATATTTTGGGAGTAGTATTTAGCACCGAGCAATGAGGGTTTGATTACCCAAGTCCAAAAGTACGTTGCCAGCATAGGTTATGAAATGAAGTGCCCTATGAGATTATGAGAGTGGTACCACCTATTGATCATGGTGTCCTGTGCTTAGCGGGCATTAGGATAGCTTTCCCAACTAGGGTTATATAGTTGGGTATGGTGACTCGTTCCTTGACACAGTTCAAGTCAGCTTTGCTAACTAGGGTTATATAGTTAGATTCCATGTAGCTCGCATGGTCTATTGTCGGTTATAAGAAACTCCCTTAAGAATGTTTTGACTTGTTTAAGCTTATGAAATCTATTTTGAAGTTTGATTCTTATCTCATGTTTACTATTCAAGTTATGATATTTACTTATGATAGCCCTTTTATGCATGAACTCAGTTTTAAGCACATTTTTAAGCATGGTTTCAACATGATTATGCATATCTCAGATACTCGGTATATCCTATAGTACTGACGCATATTTTGCGCTGCATCCTCTTGATAATGCAGATTCAGGATCCTTCCCTCAGACACGTGGCTAGAGATTTCAGGCCAATCCCAATTCGCTGTTGGTGAGTCCTCATAGTCTGAGGGTTAGCTATGATCTTAGTTAGTTTATGGTTATTTAATTCCGTATATTGAGTTAGCTAGGGTCTTGTCCTAGAAACTCCTTATGTTATGTGTATAGGCTTTTCAGACATAGATAGTATTCGAGTCTCTTCCTTGGAGTTGTATGTCTTTGACTCGGTTGTCTATATGTTGATTTTGAATCTTCTTATTATGTTTCTGCTTACCTTATGTTTTGCTTGAGTATGCTATGACCAAGGGTTAATCTAGAGCACTTGTGCTTCGGATCCCGTGTTACATCTAGGGGGTAGCCTCGGGGCATGACAAGGGCACACAAAGAAGTTTTGCTGAAAGTGAAAAAAGGAGAACAGAGACAAAGAGGAAAAGAAATACGATGGCAATGAAAATTGCATAGACGCTGTCACCACCGAAGATCTTGTTAATGTCCTTGATTCAAATCTGATAAATATTACTTGTGATGTGTCAAGCTGGGTTGTGGACACTGGTGCTGCATCTCACGTGACATCACAGAAGGATTTTTTCTCATCCTATACTCTATGTGACTTTGGAACTTTAAGTATGGGTAATGAGACTATATCTAAGGTGGTTGGTACTGGTACAATTTGTTTGGAAACTAGTGTTGGAACTAAACTAGTTCTAAACAATGTAAAGCATGCACCTGACGTTCATTTACACTTGATTTATGTTGGTGTTCTGGATGATGAAGGATATGTTAGTACCAACGGTGGTGGAAATGGAAACTCATTAAGGGTTCCCTGATTGTGGCTCGTGGTGATAAGCAATGTGATATATACTGGACTACGGCTTCTACTTATGCTGATATGGTGAATGCAGTTGAGAGCGATAACTCTTCAATGTTATGGCATAAGAGGCTTAGCTACATTAGTGAGAAAGGACTTAATATTCTGGCCAAGAAGAAATTGTTGTCAGATTTTGAAAGTGCTAAACTAGAAAAATTTAAGCACTGCTTGGCTAGAAAACAAAATAGAGTTTCTTTCAAGTCTCATCCTCCTTCAAGAAAGGCAGAGTTGCTTGAGGTGGTACATTCAGATTTATGTGGTCCAATGAAAACAAGGACTCTGGGTGGTGCACTTTTCTTTGCCACTTTATTGATGATTGCTCAAGGAAGCTTTGGGTCTATGTCTTGAAGACTAAAGACCAAGTGTTGGGTGTCTTTAAGCAATTTCAGGCTTCAGTTGAAAGATAAGTTGGAAAGAAGCTGAAATGTATTCGTAATGATAACGGTGGTAAATATTGTGGACCATTCGATGAATACTGCAAGAAACAAGGTATAAGACGTCAGAAAACACCTCCTAAGACTCCTCAGCTGAATGGTTTGGCAGAGAGGATGAACAGGACTTTGATGGAAAGAGTTAGATGTTTGCTTTCTGAAGCAAAGTTGCCAAACTCCTTTTGGGGTGAGGCTTTATTGACTGTTGCACATGTCATTACACTACTAAAAGTAGCTCAAAAAGGAACGGATATGAAAGCGACGGATAGCATCGCTCTTGAAAAGCGACGAAAAAAGCAACGCTGTCCATCGCTTTTTTATTTTTCTTTAATTTATAATTATTTTTTTACAAAAGCGACGGACAACGTCTCTTTTTTCGTCACTTTTTTTGGCAGATTTTTACACCAAAATTATTTATAAATAATTATTTTTTATTTTTTATTATAAGCGACGGACAGCGTCGTAATTATTAAAAAATTTTTTTTTAAAGAGAGCGACGTTTTCCGTCGCTTTCTTTAAAATTTAATTTATATTAAAAAAAATAGAAAAGCGACGGACATCGTCGCTTTTGTCCATCGCTTTTCAGTCAATACGCGGTCAACTCTTTTAAAAAAGCGACGGATAAAAGCGACGCTGTTTGTCGCTTCTTTAATTATACAGAGACCCGACGGGGTCTCTTTCCCTCATTTCTCTCTTTCTCTTTTCTCTCCTCCTCTCCTCCTCTCCTCTCCTCCACCATTGCTCCGCCGCTCCCTCTACCGCCGCTCCCTCCACCGCCGCTCCCTCCACCGTCAGCCTCCTCCCTCCAACCTCCTTCGATTTTGAGGTTAGTTGTTTTATTTATTTGAAGGTTAGGGTTTAATTTGGGTATTTTTATTTTGAAAAATTAATAGTGAATTCTAGACTATGGTATATTATTGTTGTTGAATTCTAGACTAGGGTGTATATGTTGTTGTTGTTATTGTTGAATTCTAGACTAGAATTTTAAAAAATTAATAGTGAAAATTGATATATGCAAAAATTGATAATGAAAAATTTATTTTTTAGATTATATTCTAAATTTATGAACTTTTATTAGTTTAGGCTTGCTATTAGTTTGTGAACCTTAGTTTAGGATTGATATTAGTTTGTGAACCTTAGTTTAGGCTTGCTATTAGTTTGTGAACCTTAGTTTAGGCTTGCTATTAGTTTGTGAACCTTAGTTTAGGTAATGTTTGCTATTAACTTGTGAACCTTAGCTTAGGCTTGCTATTAGTTGTGAACCTTAGTTTAGGCTTCCTATTAGTTTGTGAACCTAAGTTTAAGTAATGCTTGCTATTAGCTTGTGAACCTTAGTTTAGGTTCTTTTTTTAACTTGAATTATATAGGTTCTTGAATTAGCTAGGTTCTTGAATTAGATTATTAACTTGAATTTGGGAACTTTGAATTTGAAATAGGTTCTTGAATTAATTTTGGGTTTTGTTTTAGAATCTTGAATTAGTTTTCAACTTTAACTTTTTGAATTATGTTATTGAATCTTAGTTTTTTTAAGTTAAGCTTTTTTAAGTTAAGTTTGTTAGTTTAAATTGTTAGTTTTGAGTTAAGAATTAGTTTTCAACTTTAGGTTCTTTTTTTAACTTGAATTAGGTACTTGAATTTGGAATTAGGATTTGGAATTAGAATTTAGAATTAGGTTCTTGAATCTTAGTTTTTTTAAGTTAAGCTTTTTTAAGTTAAGTTTGTTAGTTTAAATTGTTAGTTTTGAGTTAAAAATTAGTTTTCAACTTTAGGTTCTTTTTTGAACTTGAATTAGGTACTTGAATTTGGAACTTGAATTTGGAATTAGGATTTGGAACTAGAATTTAGAATTAGGTTCTTGAATTAAGTTCTTGAATCTTAGTTTTTTTAAGTTAAGTTTTTTTAAGTTAAGTTTGTTAGTTTAAATTGTTAGTTTTGAGTTAAGAATTAGTTTTCAACTTTAGGTTCTTTTTTTTAAACTTGAATTTGGAATTTGGATTTGGAATTAGAATTTAGAATTAGGTTCTTGAATCTTAATTTTTTTAAGTTAAGCTTTTTTAAGTTAAGTTTGTTAGTTTTGAGTTAAGAATTAGTTTTCAACTTTAGGTTCTTTTTTGAACTTGAATTAGATACTTGAATTTGGAATTAGGATTTGGGATTAAAATTTGAAATTAGGTTCTTGAATTAGATTATTAACTTGAATTAGGTTCTTGAATCTTAGCTTTTTTAAGTTAAGTTTCTTAGTTTAAATTGTTAGTTTTGAGTTAAGAATTAGTTTTCAACTTTAGGTTCTTTTTTGAACTTGAATTAGGTACTTGAATTTGGAATTAGGATTTGAAATTATAATTTGGAATTAGGTTCTTGAATCTTAATTTTTTTAAAGTTATGTTATTAGTTTAAATTGTTAGTTTTTAGTTAAGATTAGTTTTCAACTTTAGGTTCTTTTTTGAACTTGAATTAGGTACTTGAATTTGGAACTTGAATTTGGAATTAGGATTTGGAATTAGAATTTGAAATTAGGTTCTTGAATTAGATTATTAACTTGAATTAGGTTCTTAAATCTTAATTTTTTTAAGTTAAGCTTTTTTAAGTTAAGTTTGTTAGTTTAAATTGTTAGTTTTGAGTTAAGATTAGTTTTCAACTTTAGGTTCTTTTTTGAACTTGAATTAGGTACTTGAATTTGGAACTTGAATTTGGAATTAGGATTTGGAATTAGAATTTTAAATTAGGTTCTTGAATTAGATTATTAACTTGTATTAGGTTCTTAAATCTTAATTTTTTTAAGTTAAGTTTGTTAGTTTAAATTGTTAGTTTTGAGTTAAGAATTAGTTTTCAACTTTAGGTTCTTTTTTGAACTTGAATTAGGTACTTGAATTTGGAACTTGAATTTGAAATTAGGATTTGGAATTAGAATTTGAAATTAGGTTCTTGAATCTTAATTTTTTTTAAGTTAAGCTTTTCTAAGTTAAGTTTGTTAGTTTAATTTGTTAGTTTTGAGTTAAGAATTAGTTTTCAACTTTAGGTTCTTTTTTTAACTTGAATTAGGTACTTGAATTTGGAACTTGAATTTGGAATTAGGATTTGGAATTAGAATTTGAAATTAGGTTCTTGAATTAGATTATTAACTTGAATTAGGTTCTTAAATCTTAATTTTTTTAAGTTAAGCTTTTTTAAGTTAAGTTTGTTAGTTTAAATTGTTAGTTTTGAGTTAAGAATTAGTTTTCAATTTTAGGTTCTTTTTTGAACTTGAATTAGGTACTTGAATTTGAAAATTGAATTTGAAATTAGGATTTGGAATTAGAATTTGAAATTAGGTTCTTGAATCTTAATTTTTTTTAATTTTTTAAGTTAAGCTTTTATAAGTTAAGTTTGTTAGTTTAAATTGTTAGTTTTGAGTTAAGAATTAGTTTTCAACTTTAGGTTCTTTTTTGAACTTGAATTAGGTACTTAAATGTGGAACTTGAATTTGAAATTAGAATTTGAAATTAGGTTCTTGAATTAGATTATTAACTTGAATTACGTTCTTGAATCTTAGTTTTCTTAAGTTAAGCTTTTTTAAGTTAAGTTTGTTAGTAATTGTTAGTTTTGAGTTAAGAATTAGTTTTCAACTTTAGGTTCTTTTTTGAACTTGAATTAGGTACTTGAATTTGGAACTTGAATTTGAAATTAGGATTTGAAACTTGAATTTGAAATCAGGTTCTTGAATTAGGTACTTGAATTTGGAATTAAGTTCTTGAATTAGATTATAACTTGAATTTGGGAACTTTGAATGTGAAATAGGTTTTTGAATTAGTTTTGGGTTTAGTTTTTATACTCTTGAATTAGTTTTTCACTTTAGGTTCTTTTTTGTGAACTTGAATAATGCTTGTTAGTTTAGGATAGTCTTGTGAATCGTAATTAGTTTAGGTTAGTCTTGTGAGTTATGTGAATATTTATATGTAAGTGTTATTGTTAAGAAAATGAGAAACTTTAATTTGAATTAGGTACTTGAATTTGGAATTAGAATTTGAAACTTGAATTTGGAATTAGTTCTTGAATTAGGTACTTGAATTTGGAATTAGAATTTGGAACTTGAATTTGGAATTAGATTATAACTTGAATTTGGGAAGTTTGAATTTGAAATAGGGTTTTGAATTAGTTTTGGGTTTAGTTTTTATACTCTTGAATTAGGTTTAAACTTTAGGTTCTTTTTTGTGAACTTTGAATAATGCTTGTTAGTTTATGATAGACTTGTGAACCTTAATTAGTTTAGGTTAGTCTTGTGAGTTATATGAATATTTATATGTAAGTGTTATTGTTATAAGAAAATGTGGAACTTTGAATTAGGTACTTGAATTTGGAATTAGAATTTGGAACTTGAATTTGGAATTAGGTTCTTGAATTAGATTATTAACATGAATTAGGTTCTTGAATCTTAGTTTTTTTAAGTTAAGCTATTTTAAGTTAAGTTTGTTAGTTTAAATTGTTAGTTTTGGGTTAAGAAGTTTTCAACTTTAGGTTCTTTTTTTAACTTGAATTATATAGGTTCTTGAATTAGCTAGGTACTTGAATTTGGAATTAGGTTCTTGAATTAGATTATTAACTTGAATTTGAGAATTTTGAATTTGAAATAGGTTCTTGAATTAGTTTTGAGTTTTGTTTTAGAATGTTGAAATAGTTCTCAACTTTAACTTCTTGAATTAGGTTCTTGAATCTTAGTTTGTTTAAGTTAAGCTTTTTAAAGTTAAGTTTGTTAGTTTAAATTGTTAGTTTTGAGTTAAGAAGTTTTCAACTTTAGGTTCTTTTTTGAACTTGAATTATATAGGTTCTTGAATTAGCTAGGTACTTGAATTTAGAATTAGGTTCTTGAATTAGATTATTAACTTGAATTTGGGAACTTTGAATTTGAAATAGGTTCTTGAATTAGTTTTGGGTTTTGTTTTAGAATGTTGAATTAGTTTTCAACTTTAACTTCTTGAATTAGGTTCTTGAATCTTAGTTTTTTTAAGTTAAGGTTTTTTAAGTTAAGTTTGTTAGTTTAAATTGTTAGTTTTGGGTTAAGAAGTTTTCAACTTTAGGTTCTTTTTTTAAACTTGAATTATATAGGTTCTTGAATTAGGTACTTGAATTATATAGGTTCTTTTTTAAGTTAAGTGTTAGTTTATTACATTAATGTTAGTTTGTGAACCTTGAATAACTTGCTAGTTTAGGTTAGTCTTTATGAAGCTTAGTTTAGGTTAATGCTTGCTATCATTTCCCTATACTTTTTGATATTTTGACACTTTTTTAAGTTATTGAATAATTTATAGGTCCTTTTGGTGGACCTTTTATGTGTTTAGTGATATTATTACTTCGAATTTAGTTTCTTGTTATGATTGAATCTTATTATGAATGTTGTGGCAGCAATTAGTGCTGATTTAGGCTGTTTTGAATTAGTTTTGTAAATGGCAGGTGGTGCATATTGAAAATGCAGATATTTGCAGCTGAAAAAATGCAGAAAAGCGATGGTCAGGGTCTCTTTTGTCCGTCGCTTTTCTGGAATTTTTTTAAAAAAATTACCAGAAAAAGCGACGTTGTCCGTCGCTTTGTTCTTCAAGTTCAAGAACAAAGCGGCAGCGTCCGTCGCTTTTCTAGAAAAAATAATTTTAAAAACAAATCATCGCATTTTACTTGGCGATGCAGTCCATCGCGCTTTTAAAGGGTTGTTGTCCGTCGCTTTTGAAAAAGCGACAGGCTATTTTCCCACAGAAGTGACGCCGTCGCTTTTGACTAAAAAAGCGACGGCCATCGTCCCTTTTGGCCGTCTCTTTTTAGTTTTTTTTTAGTAGTGTTAATCTATCTCCTGCTGTTGCTTTGCAAAGTGATGTACCAAATAGAGTTTGGTATTCCAAGGATGTTTCATATGACCACTTAAGAGTGTTTGGTTGTAAAGCTTTTGTATATGTGCCTAAAGATGAGAGGTCAAATTTAGATGCCAAGACATGACAATGCATCTTCATTGGATATGGCCTTGATTAGTTTGGTTACAGGCTATATGATCCAGTTGAGAAGAAGCTTGTAAGAAGCCGTGATGTTGTCTTCATGAAAAATCAGACCATTGAAGATATTGATAAAACAGAGAAGCTAGAATCTTCAAGTTCTGATGGTGTAGTTAATCTTGATCCAGTTCCTCATACAAGTGTGCATGATGTTGGTGGGCTTGATAATCATGGTGATGCCCAAAATCATGTTCCGAATCAATATGTTGATGTTGATAATGACAATGATGTTGTTGATGATGCTCCTGCTCATGAAGTTTTGAACGAGTCAAATAATCCACTTAGGAGATCTACAAGACATCGTGTTCCCTCTTCTCGTTATTCACCTAATGAGTATGTGTTACTCACTGACGGGGGAGAACCTGAATGTTATGAGGAGGCCATGGAAGATGAGCATAAGGATCAATTGATTGAAGCCATGCAAGATGAGATGAAATCTCTACATGAGAACCACACTTATGAGCTGGTGAAATTGCCCAAGGGCATGAGAGCTTTGAAAAACAAGTGGATGTTCAAAGTTAAAGTTGAAGAACACAGCTTGAAGCCCAGATACAAAGCTAGATTGGTTTTTCAGGGATTTGGTCAAAGGAAGGGCATTGACTTTGACAAAATATTTTCTCCTGTTGTGAAAATGTCCTCTATTCGTACAGTTCTTGGTTTGGCTGCTAGTCTTGATTTAGAGATTGAGCAGATGGATATGAAGATGGATTTTCTTCACGGTGACCTAGAAGAAGAAATTTATATGGAACAACTCGAGGGCTTCAAGGTAAAAGGTAAAGAAAATTTTGTGTGCACACTTAAAAAGAGTCTTTATGGCTTAAAGCAAGCTCCTATACAGTGGTACAAGAAGTTTGAATCTGTTATGGGGGAGCAAGGCTACAAAAAGACTTCTTCAGATCATTGTTTGTTTGCACAAAGATTTTCAAACGATGATTTTATCATCCTCTTGCTATATGTGGATGACATGTTGATTGTGGGAAAGAATACTTCCAGGATAGACGAGTTGAAGAAACAGTTGTGTAAGTCTTTTGCTATGAAAGACTTGGGTCATGCTAAGCAGATTTTGGGCATGAAAATCACTCGTCTCAGGGATGAAAGGAAGCTTTACTTGTCACAGGAGAAGTACATTGAACGTGTACTGGAGCGCTTCAATATGAATGCTAAGCTTGTTAGCACACCTCTTGCTGGTCATATGAAGTTGAGCAAGAGGATGTGTCCTACTACTAAGGAGGAGAAAGAGATCATGTCCAGAGTCACATATTCCTCCGTCGTCGGAAGTTTAATGTATGCAATGGTATGTACTAGACCTGATATTGCTCATGCAGCCGGCGTTGTTCGCAGGTTTCTTGACAATCCGGGGAAAGAGCATTGGGAAGCTGTGAAGTGGATACTCAGGTATCTAAGAGGAAGCTCAGACGAATGC
This sequence comes from Jaltomata sinuosa, assembly GCA_003996215.1. Lineage (NCBI taxonomy): Eukaryota > Viridiplantae > Streptophyta > Magnoliopsida > Solanales > Solanaceae > Jaltomata > Jaltomata sinuosa. The sequence continues at coordinate 38,974 of QJPP01001416.1, forward strand.
TTGTGTTTTGGAGGACCAAATCCAATCTTGAAGGGTTATACAAACGCTGATATGGCAGGTGATCATGATAATAGAAAATCAACTACCGAATACCTGTTTACTTTTTCAGGGAGAGATATATCATGGCAGTCAAAGTTGCAGAAGTGTGTCGCACTGTCTACAACTGAAACGGAGTGTATTGCGGCTACTGAAGCTGGCAAGGAGATGATATGGCTCAAACAATTTCTTCAAGAACTTGGATTGCAACAGATGGAGTATGTTGTCTATTGTGACAGTCAAAGTGCAATAGACTTGAGCAAGAACTCCATGTACCATGCAAGAATAAAATACATAGATGTAAGATATCATTGGATTCGTGAACAAGTGGAGAGTGAATTGTTTCACGTCAAAAAGATTCACGCAAGTGAAAATCCTGCGGATATGCTTACTAAGGCGATACCAAGAGACAAGTTTGACCTGTGCAGAGAACTTGTCGGCATGAGCTCTCTCTAAGAAGATGGAGATACCTCATTCAGGTGCATGGGACTGGAGGGAGAGATTTGTGGGGTTCAGCCCCATAAATGTAGTTGACAAATTGTGCAAAGGAGTAAATCTTCTCCTGATTTTTAGCTTTATGGCAGGAAGACTTTTTCTTCCTTTTGGTAACTTTTTTCCACTTCTGCAGTTTTGGCAAATCAGCCAAAATCTCTACATGAGTTGCAATTGCTAGATTTGCTTATGTCATTGATGACAATAGGCATGCTTTCCGTTCTCTATAAATTGAGAGCATTCAGCTCATTTATAGACACACCACAGAGTGAAGGAAAAAATATAGAGAGCAGTGAGGTTTTCATAGACTGAAAGAAAATAGTCTGTGAAGGAAAAATTAGATTGAGCGATATTTTAGTGAGGTGAGTAGTCAAAAGAGAGTTATTTCTTTTGAGTGTATAGTAGTCACTTTGAGTATTGTGCTCATGCTACTAGTTGTAAAATTCCTTACAATAGTGATATTAGTTGCTCCTCTTGGCCCGTGGTTTTTCCCTTATTCAAAAGGGTTTTCACGTAAAATTCTTGGTGTCATTATTTCTCCATTTTATTCCCATTATTCTGCTGTGAATATTCTTGTTGGAAAAACGTGAAATAACAATAAGTTGGTATATCTACCGGCACTCTTTTTAAAAGGCCACTAAAACCTTTAGCGACATTGGATCCAATGGCAATTAACTAAATACCGGTAAAAGCTTTAGCGGCAATTTATATTGCTGCTAAAATGCATATTAAATACCACTAAAAGCCTTTATTGTTGTAGTGAATGTAGGGGTCATGCCTAACCCCCTCCCCCCTCAAGGTGGAGTTAAAGAAAAAATAAAATAAAAAGGGCAAATGCAATTGAATGCTCCAGGAGAATACAAATTTCACCCTATAAGAAAGCGGAGTTCACTGATAGCATTCTTAATTTGTTATTGTAAGATTGCATCAATGCTAGAATAATAGAACCAGAATTATTATAGGTCCTACAATAATTTTTAAAATTCAAACAGATCAAACCAAAAGGTATTAATTACATTATGGGTAATTTAGTATTATATTTTATTAACTGGCTATAAATTACCAGTGATCATTATATATATATATATATATATATTCGTACAAAAGGGGAAGGATTTAAGCCTTTGATACAGTGGCAGAAGTCAAGGTTAATGACCGAAAACCATGATCAAGACTGGCTTTCCACACTTTCTCAGTATCAAACATCATCTCCCCATACTCATTCTGTCTCCAGCCTTCCAGTGCGTGTAAAATCCCAGCTATTCTCCATGCACTCATCACTCGTCTCGGAAGCCAATTCTGGTAGTATAACGAAAGAGGACATGCATATTGTTCAACAAAGATCCAAATACTGAACAACATAACAATAAAGAGGACTATATATTAAGAGTGTAGCTTATATTATTTTCCGACCTCACAAGAATCAACATTTTCAAGATGCTTGGGAGCAATCATGGCGGGTGTGTGGAAGTAGAAGCAATCCTTACGAACTTTCCTTGGTGGGAATTGTGAAAATGGAATGAACAATGTGCCTTTTGGTGCCTTTAGTTGTTGTTCTTTACTCAATCCATCCTCTACTATCCACGTCTACAAAACAAGAGTTGAATCATAAACATATCATTCGTTATTTTCATTTTCGAGGTGGGATGGCAGTACTAGAATTTTTCAAAAATTTAGACGAAAAATACAGTCGAAAAGCCATGCATCAGTAATTCGAGATTGAAAACGATATTTAATTTTCATTGTTCTTCTCTTTATACCTTTGAAGTATAGGTCACTGAAGGGACCAAATTAGCTGCAGCCTCAGGGTCAAGCCTTGATTTAAGTATATTGTAATCATTTTCGGACATCGTGACAACCTATCACAATTACAACTACATATGAGAAAAGAAATTTCGTGGAGAAAACTCACAATGTAGTGATTGAATGTTAAAAATATATACCTGAATTCCACCTTTGCACAATGCAAGGGCAATGGAATAAGCTACTTTTGATAAATGTCCTCCAAGGACCACTTGAGTAGTTCCTTTAGGAATTGAGTTTAGAACGACAGCAACAACTAGGCTGCTTCCGTCAACCAACTTCACTTTAAGTTGAGGATTCCTTCTAATGTATTGTTCACCATTCATATTCAGTAGCTCCTATTAAGTTTCACATATAATTGCATTAGTTCAAGTAACTAAAAAACTTTATCTAGCCAAAATTCAGTGATTTAGCTCTGGATGCCGGAATATAAGAGGATATGGATTTTTTTTTTCTGATGATAAATAATTACTAACAACTAACGAAGATTCTACCAGTCCTTAAATACAGATTAATTTTCTCAAGTTTAAACTACAAAAGAATATTATTTGAATGAGTTTAGGTTGTATCATTGATGTATAAAAATATATTTGAATAAAAAAATCATTTGCTAATTATATGTAATTTGACATAACAATAATTAATTGGTAACCTGATACAAATGCTGCCAACCTGCTATCCCAAGATAAATTTAATGATCGTATAAAATATCTTTAAACTACATCAATTATATATTTAACGTAATTATTTGTGAATCATTGAATATTTTTTGAATTTACCTGATTTAAAAGTCCCAGAGTTAAAACCTTTATGCCCTTCTGATCTGCTTTCACGATGGCTTCCTCGATCAAATTACTAATAGTCTCTCTTTGCCATGGCATAAAGTACTACAGCGAAATCAATTGAAAGGACAATAAACACTTAAAAATGAATGGAAAATGGTTAGAAAAAAAAAGAGAATACTAAATTTTCTTACTTGTTCTCGATATTTTGGGATGATCCAAGTTTGCAATTTGAGATTCTTGAATATATTTCTCTCAACAATAAATGCATGGCCATAAATCCAAGTAACCATCATAGACCATAGAGTGATTGGCCACATTATAGGAAAATACCACTTGGAGGTATGAGGTTCGGAGGCCAAGGACGCAAACCCTAGTCGTAGATGATAGATGGAGTCTGCGGTTGTTAGATGTGTTAGCTGCACCACATCTGGCGATTCGCCTGCCCTTTCAAGTGATTTTTCATATAACATGTCTGAAGATTTATCCAATGTATTATAGATATAGTCATACATTGGCATGAAAAGTGAGTAATTTGTTCTGAATTGAGTGTGATGCAGTGAGTGGTACCTACAACATCAAAGAATTATAGTAATGAGTTAATTCATTGTGAGAAATTTCTTCTAAGCTAAGAAAATTGTTGCTACCTCGCGAATATTCAGTTATAAACTCTTTTTTTTCTTAAAAAGGTGATTTTCGATTTTTATTTTGAATGGGCTAAAATTAAAATCAAAGTCCAATACATAAAGAGCCAAATATCCTTACCATATTTACTAACTCTCCCACTACTTTATTTTAATTACTTAATATACCATATGTTAACAAAAAATCCTTCGGATACATCCCAACCCCATCGGATACATCCCAACCCTCGGATACATGTAGTAAGTGAGTCTTGTAACCCCTCAGATACATGCGACTACATGTTGTAACCCCTCAGATACATGCGAATACATGTTGTAATTCCTCAGATGCATGCAGATGTGATGAATATGAGACTAAAACCATGTATCCGGACAGCGGGATGTCGATGTATCCGAGATAAAACCAAAGATGCCGATGTAGTCGAGATAAAACCATGTATCTAGATGCATTATGCAATGTATCCGAATGGTATATTTGAAATTTGTCGAAAAAAGAGTAATTAGTTCATAAAGATGTGTGTTTTATGTAAGTTCCCCATTTGACAATCCTGCTATCTAATTTGCTTTCAATAAAATGAATAATTGCTTTCAAATATATGTATTTCTTAACCGAACATTAAATGCTTGAGCAAGACAGTTCATGAATGAATGGCGAGTTTTCTATTTACTAGAATATCTTTCATGCACGTAAAATATTAAACCAACACGCTAGCTAAACTGTACTCCCAAAATTTGAAAATGTTCATCATAATTGAATGATAAGTGAAAACTATTTACTCCATTAATTAATGAAGATATATAAGGTTGTACCAACACATTCCTTCTAGCTGCATTGTACTCTAATTATTTTTTCACCTTACCATTTGGACAACCTTGAAAGTATGTGTAAGGATTTTCTCCCCCTAATGTTGGTATTGTTGAGTTTATATTTAAAAAGATTGAGAACGTTGGATTGGCTTTAATGAAAAAAGAAAAGGTGGAGATTTGCACGTTAAAATAGTTTCTTTTTTCACTCTTTTTCATGTCTTCTAACAATAAGATTCTTGGAACCTTGATAAAGTACTACTGAAAAGAACAAAAATGTCTTCCGTCAATAATTTGATCCAAAAATGTCTTTGATGTTAATAGTTTGATAAAAAAAAAAGGTCTGTGCATTTAATAGTTTGATCCATATGGGTTTATTGTTACTTTTTGGTCAAAATGCCCTTTTCCTAATAGAAATATTATTTCTTTGCTTTTTAAACACATTCTTTTTGTAATAAAATATTAATTTTAAAGAACCCCTTTCCTTATTTTTTTTCTTTAAAAATTACTTTAACTAATAAAAAAAGTTCGAAGTAATCTTTTTTCTTCTTAATCTCGTTTTATCAATTAAAATAAAATATCATCATGTACCTTTTAAACTGATAATATAGGTCAAATATATAAGATTATAGTAGCCTCATCAAATTTTTGATTTAAATAGAAATAGAATTATCTTTTCTAATAATATAGATTTTTTTTTGTATTTCTTAATCTTTTTCAGATCGAAGTAGGATAAGCATTTGCTAATATATTTCTTGTTTTAAAGTTAAAATGAAAAATGGTCAACAATAACTCTATCGACGATTTTTTTAAAGATATTTTGTGATTTTAAGCAATGTAATAAATCTTCGTGTTTTATGACATTATGATTTTTGTATCTTAACTTTAAAATCAAATATTATATTAGCAAATGTTTATCTTTCTGCAATCCTGAAATGATTAAGAAATAAAAATATTTTTTATTTTATTAGAAAAAAGAATTTTATCGTTATCTAAATGAAAACTAATGAGATATTAATAGAATCTTATATATTTGAAAATTAATGATGGGCTATAATATATTTATTAGGAAAAAAATGTGTTTAAAAAAAAAAAAATATATATTTATTAGGAAAAGTGCATTTTTGACCGAATAATAATAAGAATATTATTGGACCAAACTATTAACATGGGGTGAGGGGGCATTTTTTTCAATTTCTCATAATTTAAGGCATTTTTAACCCATTTCTGTTGAAACAATTGTCTATGTTTCATTTGTTTTGTTTCAAACTATGTTGCTTGAACTAATCATTAAAAAATGATATTGTGCTTGTGTCTAATCCATCAATGCGTATTTTTTGAATAATTCAACAAAAGTACGACCGAGTAACATAAATTAAATTATTTTACGAAGAATCATGTCGAATGCGAGTTAAACATTAAGGGAAAAAAAACTTTATGTGCAACGCATAAACACATAATAAGTCGATTCATTTCAAAGTAATGAAAGAAAGCACGTTATGTTTAAAACTATTTCAAAATTACTCTTATATAACATAGATGCAACGTGTACATGGACCGGGTTGGTTTGGATTTTGTAAATACCAAACCAAATTATTAATGTCGGGTTTTTAAATTTATAAACCAAACCAAATCAATAAAAGTCGTATTTTCCAACCTCGGGTTTTTTCGGGTTTTGGTTTCTTCGGGTTTTCGGGTTTTTTCCGGTGAAGTGTTCATACAAACATATAATTAACTTGTGCTTCAAATATTTCTTTAGTCCGAGCAAAATACAAATATCTAAGGTATTTCTTAAACAAATAACACAAAATATATTCACTTTATTTGGAATTTATGAAGTGAGTGATGACAATAAAATATTCAACCAAAAAATAATGAAATCACATAGAATAAATATTGCATATTAATAAGTCATAATAAAAATAATCATAATTTAAAAGTATTAAGTCATGTTAAAATAAGTTTAATAAGTATTAACTACATTACTAAATATTAAACAAAAAAATAAATTAGTTTATGTATTTATGTAAAATTAAAGAATAAATATCTAACATGATTGTCATTCCTAGAGTTGGATTGAATAATCTTTTGTTAACATTCGTATTAATTTGAGTTTTATTTGAGCTACTAATATCTATAGGTTGTAAAGAGACTTATTAGACCATTTAAAATTCTAAGTTTAAACTTGAAATAATATATTGAAAGATAAAAACTATGAAAAAGTTGAAGAAATATTTATAAATTACATCACAATAAATATTTTTATGCATAAAATATTTTTAAAAATAATATACATGTAATATCGGGTTGGTTCGGTTCGGTTTGACTTTTTTTAGTTAAAACCAAACCAAACCAATTATAGTCGGGTTTTTTTTTCAATACCAATTCAAGTCAAACCAAACCACTAATCGGGTTTTTTTTGCGGGTTGATTCGATTTTCGGTTTAATTCAGTTTGCGGTTCGGTTTTGTACACCCCTAGATGCAAGATGTAAGAGATATTTACTTAATTTGTTTTGATAAGAATAAGAGTAGTATTACTAAGAAATTAAAGAAGGTTAGGAGACTTACGAAGGCGTATACATCAAGTACTTAAGAGGAGGAAAGATGGAAAACATCGATTTAGGAATGAGTTCAAAGTTGCAATGACCCATGTTGTTCATGAAATCAATGTAAGTGATGTAACCCCCAAAGGAAACTATAGAGGCAGTCCCATTCAGTATAGTTGTTAGCAATGGAATAGCAAAGAGCATAAAATATGCTATGTGCTCTGCAAATGGATGAATCACAGCTGCCAAGAAGAAGAAAACTGTATGATTATTTACAAATAACTTGATTTTGTAAATGTATTTTACACCTTAGTGCATATAACAAATTAAAATCGATATGATTTAGAGAAAGCATTATACTAACCGTGTAAAGAATCTTTTTACTCTTCCAAAGTAGCTATTTAACATATTGGGCCTAGTACACGGTACACCCATAAAAGGTGCTAGTAATTGGTAGACGGCACATTAGTTGGTATAACTCTTAATCCTAACGTTGTCTAAATATATCACTATGAGTGTGGAAAGTTGTGTACTTAAAACCTAGAAACTGATAGGGTTAGGGTTTATTTTCTGCCTCCATCATTATAGGATATTGAAGTTGTGGATAAAGGGAATCCATTCGCTTCACTACAAGGATTTCTCATGACCGATGAGATAAATTGTAATTGCATCATGCCCGCTTTCGTCAGGGTATAAATATCACAGTACTTAAATTAGTACTATTAAACATTCAAATACTATATTATAGGTCCAGTTAGTATCTTAAAAGGTCATTCAACTTTGAAAATTTATCATGCAAAGTCATTGAATTTTACTTTATATTAATAAAATCACTCAACTTAGGCCTTTATATCAATAAAATTACTCAACTGATTAATTTATCATTAAAAAAAATCTTACATGGTAAAATAAATTATTTTTTATGCCATGTAAACATGGACCCTCACAAATAAATAAAATTAAAGAAAGCTCATTAAAAATTCTTACGAGCAAACTTAATTAGTAAATCAAATATTATGATATTACTGTAAATGAATAATAAAATAGAACGATGCATATTAAGAATTTAAAATCTTCGATCATTCCCTATTCAGCTCCAAAACGTGTTAATGTTATTTCTAAAGGACATTAAGAATACCATTAATAATTATCTATAAATTAGAAAAAAATACTAAAAAATAAAAAACGATAAAGAAAAATGATATAAACATTTGTTGATCTCAAAAAATGATTCGTGCTTTCATAATGCATAAAGATAAAACTTTCAAATAAATAAAGACATAAAACATGTATTGAAAATAGGACTTAAAAATATCATAATTCATAGATAGATTAAGCAAAACGCTACAATTGTTATGCTTTAAGTTTCTTACAACCATCAACAGTGAAACACATATTATGGTAATTTTTGTTTTACTAATTAAGTTTGCCCGTAAAACTTTCTTAATAAATTTTCTTTAATTTTCTTTATTTGTGAGAGTCCATGTTAATTTATTTTGCCGTAAGAATTTTGTTTTAATGATAAATTTAGTTGAGTGATTTTATTGATGCAAATGCTTAAGTAGAGTGATTTTATTGATATAAAACAAAGTTCAGTGACTTTGCAAGACAAATTCCCAAAGTTGAGTGACCTTTTGAGATATTTACTTCTATAAGTCTCCTAAACTAGTACTCCCTCCGTTGTATATTAGTTGGCTACCTTACTAAAAAACGTTGTTCCATATTAGTTGTTCACCTTACTAAATTAAGAGAGAATTAATTAAATTTTGCTCATATTACCCTTGCAATGAATTCTTTTTGAAATCATGATCACTTGTTTGTAAAGTTTCAAAAAAGTTTCTTAAGGGATGAAGTAGTAAAACTGCCTTATTAGTTATGGTTTCTTAAGATGTGTGTACAAAAAAAGTGATCAACTAATATAAAACGAAGAGAGTATTTAATATTCAAATACTATACTATTTTGTATCATGTCCACACAATTATATAGTAATATTGAAATTTGCATATAATTACCTTACAAGTAACTTTATGGTATAAATAATACAGCACATAGAACTTGTAGTACTCGATTGGTTTAGCGCTATAAATTACTTGCATATTTGGCAAGACAAATACATGTAGGCGGACCACGGGAGCCTTCATAACATGCTATTCCATCTTAAATGGGCCAACGTCTCATGAATAGGTTGAATATAGTGTCCAAGCATTAAGTACTAATTAATCTCCATGAGACACCGATGCATTTAGCAATTAAATGAAACCTCAATGGTGTCATGTCTAGCTGATATGCAGTTGAATATATATAAGTAGGCTGTACAGTTTAGGTTCCATCATTTTCGACATCTCATTGCCATGTGTGTTCATTTGTCTCATCAATTTACTTCTAAAATATATTTCTTTTAGTCTTGCACCATAGTCCATATATATATATATATATATCGATTCATTCAAGCCGGAAAGTGACCACATATGTCAGCAAAAAAAAAAAAAAATTTTTTTTTTTCGATTTCTCACTCTTCTTAAGAGAGTGCATGCACTCTCTATGACAGGTGGCCAAAAAAGAATGCAATAATATCAGTTTAAAATTATTGAGTGGGGTAATAGGACCCCGTAAAGTTTAGATGTCTACTTTTAAATCACGTCCAACTTTAGGGGGGAATTTTATGTATTTTCTTTTTGTTTAATGTATTCTAAGGAATAAATTTTCTCTAATTAAAAAGGATAACGAGATCGAAGAGGAAATTCATCAATAGAAAATTAAGGAAATGATGAGTACCTTGAAGTTGCCAAGCCACGTCCATGGCCATTCTATCAGAATGCCAGGTTTAGAAGCCATGATTTTTGTTTTGTTAGCAAATCTTGTAAAGGAAGTAATACAAGATTCAGCTACTTCTTTCCCTCTGCCCTCTATAAAGGCTCTCTGCTTGGGCTGCACTTTATAGAACCCTACTATGGACCCCATGCCAAACATATTAGATCCTGCTAGACGCTAGCTACCATACCATTGCTGCCGCCCAATCAATTATTTCAAACTTCATTTACTTAATCACTAGATTAACCGACACGTGTTTCCTATCACATCACTCTTTATGTAAAAAAAGTATTCTGGCACACCGATCTTATAATTAAATTGTTAATTTGGTTTAGTATTAATATCTGAAACAAAGATTTGAAGCTTATGATTTCTGAATTTTAATTTTTTTAATTTATTGAGTCCTAAATTAATAATACATATTTAATGAATTTTAAAAATAAATATAGAGTTTGAACCATATTTGCTTAAGAGTAAGCTTCAGACAACACTCAACCACGCATAATCTCACCGACAACCAAGTTGACGAGCACTGAATTTTCTCTCTCTAGAATAAACTAATGGCTATTTCCACCGCTAACGGCTAACTCCGACCACCACTTATGATGAGCTTCACCATTGATCTATTCGGACCCCTCTCACAAGACCCCAAATGCCTCAGACCCAAGAACCAGCGAAAACACACAGCTACACCAAATCGCAAATCAATTTATCAAAGGGGCTGCCACCTCGGGGTCTAAACTAGAACAAATAGCCAAACCTTTTTATGGGAGCCCTGGGAAAGAGATCAACTACAAGGACAAGAGTCAGACTACCGCCAATGCCACACGAACTCATAAATGGCAACGCGGTAATGGTTTTCACAGAGGAGGAGCACAAAATTTTGGCAGAAACCTGCAAATGGACGATAATAGGTAAGTTTGATCGATACAGACCTCCTATCGATATCATTAGGGCATAATTCGCTAAATTAGTTCATACTAAAGCAAATGTTAAGGATTGGGGCAACGGATTCCAAACATGTTTTCATAGATGTTGATAATGAGGAAGACTTTAATCATATTTCTGCTATGAATTTTCTTCAATTTGAGGAGAAAAACTGTATGAAAATCAAAAGATGGTCACCTACCTTCAAACCCAACCACTCCATCACTACTTTAGCCCCAATTTGGATCAACCGTCACAACCTTCCGTGGAATTACTACAGGTGGGATGCACTTCGAAGAATTGTAAAACCCATTGGCACCTAAAAAGTGATGAATAAAGCAACTACTACCTAGTCAAGACCGACCATTGCAAAACATCGTGTTGAGATCGACTTGGCAAAGCCCCTATTGAAGGAAATTTCAGTTGTTATACGGAACCCCATGGGCAATATTGCCACTTCCGTTCAGAAGATTGAATACGAAATATTACCACCATTTCTCCCTTTTGCAACGTCATTGGGCACACACTGGGGAAGTGTGGCTCTAAAACCCCAAGATGCTACAAAAGAGGAGAACAGTAGAGGAGAAGGCTTCTTGAAGCCTAATAACACTTCTATAAATCAAGGGAAAATGGCTAACAAAGTGGTAGACAAGCTTAAAAAGGTGGAGACAAAGTGCTTGGGAATTCCTTAATGACGGAGACAAGCGGAACTATGACAAAAAACAACTTGGAGGACAACCGAAACACAGATGAGAGTGAAGGATGGTTGAGGATCGAGAAAAGAAATGGAAGGGGCAAATACAACAACAAGAATCAAGTAGTCAATGGTTATGATCCCAACAGTAACAATAGCATGAGTAACTTGATAACCTTTGTAGGCCAAATTACCCAAGATAATGCAGGCAACAACGAGATGGAAATTACTCCCTACACTTACCAAAAGGACAATTTAGAAAAGACCCCCACACGTACTAGCTCAACCTCACAAAGTTACTAGATGGGACAATGGACATACAACAAGGGAGAAGAAACACCAAAGCAAGAAGGAAAAAAAAACCAACAATCAAACTTGGGAATTAAACAATCAAAGGGTGGCAATAGGCCTTCAGTACAGAATGTTGAAATTCAACTTCAACATGAGATAATCAAGCTTGTTTCTGTAAGTCAAGAAGCTGTCAAAGATTTAAACAAAAAGAAGAAGAAGTTCAAAAATAAAATCAACATACCTCTGAACATGACCCTTGATGGAGAAGAGGAACATAAGCAGGAAGGGGAAGCAAATCAGTTAGCTACCAGGAAATAGCCGAAACTAAACTTCAATAAAATTATAGTTCCTGCAAATCCTCACAACAACAATGATAGAGAGAAAACAATGGATTATCCCAGAGGATATCTATGAGGAACTAAAGAAGCTAGAAGCACATATAAAACACCTTGAAAGCACCTTCCTTAATGATAACAATGCTGAAAATAGGTGTGAACTCTCTGAGTATAGAGCTGAATATACTAAATACTTAAAACTTCAAAGATTCATTCTACGATAAAAAGCTAGGATAAATGGTTGGAAGAAGGAAATGAAAATACCAGCTACTTCTATGCTAATATCAAAGACAAGAGAAGAAAGCTGACCATCAAAAAGATCATGAATGAACAAGAACAATGGATAGAAGGGAATGCTTCTATTGCAAATGTTGTTATTGAATACTTCCAAAAAGAATATAATTCACTCCCGAATCCACTGTTAATAACATGGATGTCATAGATTATCTAGAAAGATCCATTACTTATTATGATAATGCTATGCTCACTGTTACCCCCACTCTTCCAGAGGTTAAGGACACTGTTTTCTCTATTAAGTCTGATAGTGTACCAGGCCCCGATGGCCTGAGTGGTGCTTTCAACCAGAGTGCTTAGGAGGTCATTAGCCAGGATTTACATAAAGCAATAGTATCAGTTTTCTCATGTGATACCCTACCTAAGTAATTTACTCACACCTATATAATTATGATCCCTAAAGTCCAACACCCTCAAAAGTTTAGTGATCTTAGATCTATAAGTCATTGTAATGTGTCTAGTAAAGTAATATCTAAAGTCATTCAATAACATATTAGATATCTAAAGTGATATCTATCCTCCCAAGGATCATATTGAAGAACCAAAGTTGCTTTGTTAATGGAAGGGCCATTACTGAGAATATCCTAGTGTCCAAGGAGATTATAAATGATATCAAGAGGCCTAATAGAAGGAAAATGTGGCTATTAAACTTGGCATGACCAAGTACTATGACATAGTTTCATGGCCATATCTATGTCAAGCACTAAGGAAAATGAGATTCTCTAATGACTGGGTCAGCCTCATTCATAAGTTCATTGCTAACAATTGGTACACTATGATTGTCAATGGAGAAAGACATGGCTTCTTTAAGTCAGAAAGAGGTCTAAGTCAATGAGATCCTATATCTTTCTCCCTTTTTATCCTAAGTGCTGAGCTCCTATCCAGATGCTTAATAGCCTCCAGAATAATGCAGGGCACCAAGGTTTCTATATGAGCATCCATGGCCCCTAAATTTATTATCTTACCTTTGCAGATGTAACTATTCTCTTTTGTGATAGGGGTAAGAATTGATGAGGAAAATTATAGATATTCTTAAAGAATATAAACTTATTTTTAGACAACTGATAAATAAGCACAAAAGCAACTTCTCCATGGATTATAGCACTGATGCTAACACACATGCCAAAATCCAATAACTCACAGATATGATACACCAATCTTTTCTAATTACTTACTTGGGGTGTCCTCTTTTTGCAGGAAGGGAGCTGAGTCATTTCTCAGGACTTATTGACAAGATTACCGGCAAAATTAAAGGATGGCACATTAAGCTAATGTCTTCAGGAGGGAGAGTTGTGCTAGTTAGGCATGTCCTACTAGCCCTACCTATACATGTACTTTCATCAATACACCCTCTTACAGTAACTCTTAAAACCATCAAAAAATATATGGCCAGATTCTTCTGGTCAGGGAATGACACTGGAGGAAAGCACCATTGGATATAATGGAAAAATTTATGTTATCCCTTCCAGGAAGATGGAACTAACTTTAGGAAGCTCAAGGACATTTTCCAAACTTGGAAATGCCAACAATGGTGGAACCTCAGGAATTTCATTTCTCTTTGGAATGAGTTCATGAAAGCAAAATACTTCTGGAATAACCACCTTACTACAGCCTGATGGAACAAAGGAAACTCACACTGTTGGAGGGAAATTTGTGAAATAAGGAAAGAAGCAAATGACAACATACTCTGGAAGGTGGCAAGATGAGAAGTTTCCTTTTTGTATGACAAGTTGTCTAGTTTGGGATCCCTGTTCATGGAAATTGAAAACAATGAGAGTCTCAATCATCTCGTTCTTAAAAAAGTTATCATTAATGGAAGCTGGAAGTAGGATAATCTTGAGACTCAACAAGACCACAACATCAAAAGCAGAATAATGGAGCTCCAAATCTTGCTAGATGTACAAAAGAACGACAAGGTTGTGTGGATACCAACTACGAATGGTAAATTTACTATAGGATCTGCTTGGGACATATGCAGGCAAAGAAGAAGACAAAGTAGTATGGAGGGAAATATTTGGCAGAAATTTGTTCCATTTAAAATGTCCTTTATCACCTGGAGGGAAATACACAACAATCTTGCAACAGATGATAGAATTGCTAGACTAGGCATTGATGTTAACTCGACCTCCAAACTTAAGACTTAGAAATTGCTAAACATCTCCTTTGCTATGGAGACCATGCTAAAATGATATGGCATATTTTTGCTGGAGCTCTTGGGATTGGTTTCAGAAATATCCCTCTAAAGTTGATCTTAATTAACTGGTGGAATCATAACGTCTCTAATCTTATTACTGCATTCATTCTCAAAAATCTTCCACCTATTATATGTTGGGAGATATGGAGAAGAAGATGTAGTAATAAGTATGAAGTAGTAAAACCATCAGTCTATAGATCATAGTCTAACATTTTTTTTCTGTACTGCAGATGCTAAGGAGTAACTTTAAAATCTCAAATTTTAAGAATAGCTGAACAAGCATATACCAAGCCACAAAATAGCCAACAATCATAGAAGCAACAAGCTTATCAAATGGATAAGGCCATCGATGGATGAGTTAAAGCTAAACACTGATGGAAGTTGTGTTAATGGACAATGTGGAGGTGGAGGAATCATTCGAGATCATCAAGGAAACATTCTATTTGCATACATCATTAATTTTAGGAATGGTAATAACAATACGACGGAAAAAAAAGCAATGTTATACAGCCTCACATGGTGTGCTGATAGAGGTTACACTCAAGTAAAAGGAGAAACATATTCCCTGCTATTGACAAAGTGTATCTCCAGAGAATGGAAAATCCCTTGGAGAATAGTATAGGATGTGGAATTCATAAACTCATAGAATACCATGATTTCTCAATAATTCTTGTTATAGAGAGGCAAACAGACATGCAAACAATCTAGCTAGCTTCAGCCACCAAGTCAATGGATTCATCTCCTTTACCTTTGTAACATCTCAGAATTCGACCCAGCTTTTAAACTTAAGAAATCTGAGAATTTCAAACTTTTCAGAAATTATAGCTCCAAATCATGGACCCTGGTTTGAACCACGAGTCATGAAGTGAACCCGTGGTTCCAGTTTGCTGGTTCAGTTTTTGTCTGAAAACCACGAGTTGGTTCTACGGACCATGGTTCTGACTACGACCCGTCCTATCAACTCGTAGAATCAGATCATAGGGTTGACAGTTTTCCTAAGTTTCACGACTGGCTTCTACGGCCTATAGTTTGAACTACAGACCGTCCTGCTAACTCGTAGAACTTGATCAGAGAACTGCAAATTTCCCAGAAACTATGACTCAGGTCTACGGACCATAGTCCAGTGGACGAGTCATCCTGTTGACTCGTGGTTTGCCTTTTGCAGCCTGATTCTGTGGCTAGGAACCACGAGTGGAAACCACGAGCCGTGGTTTAATCTACAACTCATGGAATCCATCCGTGATTCCTGAAGCTGACTTTTTCCAACTTTTTCCTAATTAATTTCTAGGGGTATTGTTGTAATTATCCCCCCTTTTAACTCCTAAGTGAGGTCATTTTAAGCCTATTTAGGAAGGTTTTATTCCCACTTAGCCTAAGTTTCTCCCATTCTTTCAATCAAGTTCCAAAAGAATAAAAAGGGTTCCATCCTCTCAAGCTTAGCAAGGAATTTACTCCAAGTCTCCATTCTTCTCAAATTCTTAGTGGGCTAGCTTCAAATAAGGTATGTGGGTATTCAATAAGGGAATTCCTTCACCCTTATACCCAAAACCCAATCTTCTAAATTGATTTTATGAATTCCTAAATTAGGGTTCTTACCCAATTCTGATAGGTTCTTCTATAAATCGTTTCCTCATGATTCTTCTATGAATTCTAACTCTAAATTGCATGATTTTGCATGGATTTTTGTAAGTAGTTTCCTATTCATGATTTTAAGGCTAATCTTGTCCAATTTATGAAAGTAGGGTTCTTACCCAAATTGGGAAAAACTTATGGGTTCAGTTTTAATGTATCAGTTCATGGTTTCTCATTCATCACCCATGATTTATTTGAGATATATTAAGTGTTTTCAAAAGCCCATATGTTGATGATAAATTCTAGCATGATTTCATTGAATTACATGTCTGCGAGTAAAATTGGTATGTTTAGATAATATGACCTCCATTTTCATGAAATTGCATGCCTAATTCTTCAAGTTATGATTTTAGAAAGGAAAGTATATTTTGAATGATGGCTATGCTAATCTCTATGACTCATGAATTTATATTGCATGACATCAAATATGTCTTTATACTTTCAAACAGATTTGACATCAAATATGTCTTTATGCATCCATACAAATTTGACATCAGATATGTCATTTGTTATGATCAGTTTTGGCATCAGATATGCCCCAGTATTATATGAGCTATATATCTATTTTGGGAGTAGTATTTAGCACCGATTTGGACAGGGTGAGAGTACCCTTAGTCATAGAACTACGTGCTCGCGTAGGTGTAAGTCTCCTCTATTGGGCATCAGATTTAGTTATCATGCCACAGTCATGCCTCTATACCCTGGCAAGGTATATTGGATCCTCTCGATGGGGCGTATACATTGTATTACATATAGCTCACATGGTCTATGTCAGTTAGAGAATCTCTTACAGAAACAATTTCAGGTTTTAAGTGAATTGACTCATTGCTTTCAGATTTCAGAACTTCTATTATTACTATGATTCTAAAGGTGTTTTAAACTTATGATATTGTATTGAGTCATTTTATTATAGACTTTACTATCACTATACGACTTCAGTTTTGGCTATGCTTTAAGTATGTTTTACTATGACGTGTGCATGATATCAGTTTAAGCACACATTTAAGTATATTTTATCATGACATATGCATATTTCGCATACTCAGTATATTCCATAGTACTCATCGCATACTTCTTTGTGCTACATCCTATTATGATGTAGATCCGGTAGCCCGTTCCCCAATCCATGGCTAGTAGATCAGCAGCACACCCAGTCAGCTTGGTGAGTCCTCCTCCTTCAAGGACTTGGAGTTTGGTGTCATTTTTGCAATTAGTTTGTTTATTCAGTATTTCAGTACCTAGAGTTAGCTGGGGTCTTATACCAGTAACTCGCCAGTAGTAGAAGCTTTCAGACATAGAGTCAGATATTCAGTTGTATTTAGATCTTAAATCTTAGACTTTATTTATATAGCAAATTAAGTTTTTCATTACTTTAGTTAAGCTTTCGTCCTTATATTTTGTCCAGTCTTAAGTCATGTTAGTGCCAGAGGGTTATCTTAAGATCACTTATGATCTTGGGTCCTGTGTTATGTCCAGGGGTAGGCTCGGGGCATGAAAAGCTTGGTATCAGAGCGCCAAGTTCTAGAGTCCTAGGGTTTCTGAAAGCCACATCAAGTAGCATCTCTTTTATGGGTGTGAAGTGCGCCACACTTATGAGAGAGAGGGTATGAGATGTTTTAGGAAAAACTTCACTTCTTCATGTTCACTATCGTGTGATAGAGTTTGACTCTACTTACTCTTCTAATTCATTCCCTACGCATTTCAGATAATGTCTCCGTGAAGAAACCCCACGAGGAATGCTAATTCGACTACTCCAGATCATGATGTTACGAATGCAAAATTTCGCGAAGCCATCTATATGTTGGCTCATGCCATGACAACTCAGTTGAATGAGAAAGAGAAACTAAAAAAGAGGAAGAGGAAGAACAAGAAGACCAGAACATGGAACCAATTGTCTTCTCAGCAGAGGTAATCCGGACCAACCCCATCTTCTGTTAGCACACCTGCCCTCGATTCTCAGTCTTATCACCATAGGGCTCTGAAGACCTTGAGGTACCCTCGTTGTAGTAGTTGCGATAAGCTCTATCTAGGTTAATGTCTTGCAGGCAAGGAAGGGTGTTTTAGGTGTGGTCAGTTCATCCATAGGATCAGGAATTTCCCCTCAACTAAGTGGAGCAACCGTGGTGTTCAGCTCCAAAACTGATTCCCTTTATTACCTAGCCAGTCGAGTCAGAGTATTCCTCCAGAAGTTGAATCAGGTACGTCACTAGATTTTCTTCCTTTATGCATCCATAGTCCCCGGACCCCTATTCTTGTTTAGTTGTGAGTTGTCTTAACCTAGAATAAAGTGGAGGTAGAAGGGTTAAGGCCTAGACTTTTAGGCAAAGGAGAGTCTTAGACTATAGAAGGAAGTGGGTATTCACGCTAGATTCTGGAGTACTGTATGTTCTATTAGGGTAAAATGATCATAGTTCCTTTGGGAGGTTGGTGAGAGGTCCATAGACTTAGAAGGGTAGCATGAATCTAAGAGGGAGATGGTGGGATGTAAAATTGGTAAGATTTTAGAGGCTCAGGTAGCGATGATTTTGGGTCCTAAGTATACTTCTTCCATTATGATACCTTTTTCATGCCTTATGTGTCAGCTCCATGGTCCTATTTCAGATTCACGCTCATATTCAGCTTCTAGAATAACAAGTAATTACTTCAGACAACAACTCTATTCTTATCCTACAATTCTATAAATTTAAGCTTTATGCCCGGAGGGTTGGTATCTATGTAAAGTCAAGTATCTCAGTATTCTTGGTCCTATTTGCTCAGTTCATTCTTCAGACATGCCTCTATGGCTAAACAAGTCATGCTACGTCATGTATATGATTAGACCTGATTTCTTGAAATGGTCCGCGCTTATGATTTCCTTGCTCTAAAGCCCTTTGACCTTGTCTTGGATGACGAGGGGTGGTAATCCTCACTATTCATGCCTTACGCGCTTCATATATAAATCACTCATACCTATTGCGCTCAATTACCCAAGCCTCACCTTGAGTGTATTGATCACACTAAGTGTAAGTCAAGATTAATCAGTAATCCTTCATTCGTGATGCTCATGCTCCCACTCTTCTCTTCCGGTGATTCTGGCTTATATTGTTATAAGTGTTAGGGGAGAAGGCCTTGTATTAGCCTAGATGGGAGGTAGAAAATTTCTTTTCTTATTGGTGTACTTGTTCCACCTTGGCTTCTAGGTGTAGATGAATTGTGAGGTAAGGTTTATTCATGCGAAGTAGTTAGATGAGGAATTTTGGCATGTCCCCCTGTAGAAGTTCTTGAAATTGCAACTCCTAATATGCTAGGGAAGAGAAGAGAAGTCTTAAATAGGGTAAGGTACGAAACTATAAGGTGACCATAGTTATAATCTTGAATATCGTGATGAGATACATGTGGATCTTTATTTTGCGCAACTAGTGACCCTTTTTAATTAGGAGCCCAAGGGTAGTTGATTGTTGTGATAAAAAGGAATACTATTCTTAGGAGAATACTCTAGATGCAAGAGATTAAGTCGAGATGGGCTTGGACATGGTGGAAGCAGGTAGTTAGACTCTGACCTTAGTATATGGGCGCTGGTGAGAACTGTAGTTGAATTTGGTCAGTATGGTGTTTAGAAGGGTTAATGTAGATAAAAAGGTTTTCCTCAGCCAAAAAGTTGTCAACTGTGTTGTTAAGGCAGGAAGAGTCTTGTTCTTACTCACTGCCCAGAATGCTCATATTCTATGTCCAGTAGCTTCAGTTTCCAGTATGTTAGAACTCTTATATCAAATTGGTTTAGACCTGCCGGTGTTTATTCCAAAGACTAGTGGGTCCTATGCCCAGTACAACCCTTAGCGTTAAGTTCAGTTGGAATAAAATGGTTATCATATAGTACTTCTCTCTGTTTGACACCCCTTTCATCTAACTACAATTTCTAAGAATGCGTTCGTTATTTATGAATTTCGGTTATGCCCCTACTCTCATTCCAGACCAGTTATCATGTCGGATATCCAATTTTCTATCCTATTAGTTGTTCTTACGCTCATAGTATGCATATATATCTCACGAATCCATCTTAGTTTTTATTTCGATCAGGAATCAATTACCATGTTAGTACTTTAGTCTTTAAAGCTTAGTTGAGGGAGCTACTTGGGAAGTCGAAGAAGCCACGAAGGCCAAGTATCCTCGTCTCTTTCTTTTCGATCCAGTTTCAACTTGAGGTAATAGTTTCCTCCTCAGTATTTCCCTTCGATTCTATTCCATCAGTTCCTCCCATGATCCTAGCATGCATTCATGTTTTCCGAAGTTAGTTCAGTCATGTTTTAAGTTGTAAGATCAGTTTTCCTGTTGGATTTTTAGATTTATGTGTTGTTGATTGGTTGGGCTGTTCTCTCTTTAGTTTTCCCTTGTTTAGTCTTTATTCGAGGATGAATGATCCCAAGGGGGAGATATTGTAACACCTCAGAATTCGACCCAACTTTTAAACTTAAGAAATCCTAGAATTTAGAACTTTTCAGAAATTATGGGTCTAAATCACGAACCGTGGATTGAACCACGAGTCGTGAAATGAACCCGTGGTTCTAGTTTGCTGGTTCAGTCTTTGGTCTGAAAACCATGAGTTGGTTCTATGGACAGTGGTTCTGACTACGACCCATCCTGTCAACTCGTGGAATTAGATCAGAGGGTTGACAGTTTCCCTAGGTTTCATGACTGGCTTCTAAGGCCCGTAGTTTGAACTACGGACCGTCCTGCTAAGTCGTAGAACTTGATCAGAGAACTGCAAATTTCCTAAAAACTATGACTCAGGTCTACGAATTATAGTCCAGTTGATGACTCGTCCTGTTGACTGGTGGTTTGCCTTCTGCAGCCTGATTCTGTGGCCAGGAATCATGAGTGGAAACCACGAGCTGTGGTTCAATCTACGACTCGTGGAATCCATCCGTGATTCCTGAAGCTGACTTTTTCCAACTTTTTCCTAATTAATTCCTAGGGATATTTTCATAATTACCCCCTTTTAACTCCTAAGTGAGGTCGTTTTAAGCCTATTTAGGAAGGTTTTATTCCCACTTAGCCTAAGTTTCTCTCATTCTTTCAATCAAGTTCCAAAAGAAGAAAAAGGGTTCCATCCTCTCAAGCTTAGCAAGGAATTTACTCCAAGTCTCCATTCTTCTTAAATTCTTAGTGGGCTAGCTTCAAATAAGGTATGTGAATATTCAATAAGGTAATTCCTTCACCCTTATACCTAAAATCCAATCTTCTAAATTGATTTTATGAATTCCTAAATTAGGGTTCTTACCCAATTCTCATGGGTTCTTCAATAAATCGTTGCCTCATGATTCATCTATGAATTCTAACTCTAAAATGCGTAATTTTGCATGGATTTTTGTTAATGGTTTCCTATTTATGATTTTAAGGCTAATCCTTATCCAATTTATGAAAGTAGGGTTCTTACCCAAATTGGGAAAAACTTATGGGTTCAGTTTTAAAGTATCAGTTTATGGTTTCTCATTCATCACCCATGATTTATTTGAGATATATTAAGTGTTTTCAAAAGTCCACACGTTGATGATAAATTCTAGCATGATTTAATTGAATTACATGTCTACAAGTAAAATTGGTATGTTTAGATAACATGACCTCTATTTTCATGAAATTGCATGCCTAATTCTTCAAGTTATGATTTTAGAAAGGAAAGTATATTTTGAATGATGGCTATGCTAAGCTCTAAGACTCATGAATTTGTATTGCATGACATCAGATATGTCTTTATGCTTTCAAATAGATTTGACATCAGATATGTCTTTATGCATCCATACATATTTGACATCAGATATGTCATTAGTTATGATCAGTTTTGGCATCAGATATGCCCCAGTATTATATGAGCTATATATATGTTTTGGGAGTAGTATTTAGCACCGAGTTGGACAGGGTGAGAGTACCCTTAGTCCTAGAACTACATGCCCCCATAGGTTTAAGTCCCCTATATTGGGCATCAGATTTAGTGATTACACCACAGTCATGCCTCTATACCCTGGCAAGGTATATTGGGTCCTCACGATGGGGCGTATATATCGGATTCCATGTAGCTCACATGGTCTATGTCGGTTAGAGAATCTCCCAAAAAAATAGTTTTAGGTTTTAAGTGCATTGACTCATTTCTTTCAGATTTCAGAACTTCTATTATTACTATGATTCTAAAGGTGTTTTCAACTTATGATATTGGATTGAGTCATTTTATTACAGACTTTACTATCACTATACGACTTCAGTTTTGGCTGTGCTTTGAGTATGTTTTACTATGGCGTGTGCATGATATCAATTTTAAGTACGCATTTAAGTATATTTTATTATGACATATGCATATCTCGCATACTCAGTACATTCCATAGTACTGACCACATACTTCTTTGTGCTGCATCCTATTATGATGTAGATCTGGTAGCCCGCTCCCCAGTCTATGGCTAGTAGGTCAGCAGCACACCCAGTCAGCTTGGTGAGTCCTCCTCCTTCAAGGACTTAGAGTTTGGTGTCGTTTCTTCAATTAGTTTGTTTATTCAGTATTTCAGTATCTAGAGTTAGCTGGGGGCTTGTCTCAGTAACTCGCCAGTAGTAGAGACTTTCAGACATAGAGTCAGATATTCAGCTGTATTCAGATCTTAAATCTTAGACTTTATTTATATAACAGATTAAGTTGTTCATTACTTCAGTTAAGCTTCTGTCCTTATATTTTATCCAGTCTTAATTCATGCTAGTGCCAGAGGGTTATCTCTAGATCACTTATGATCTTGGGTCCCATGTTACGTCCAGGGGTTAGGCTCGGGGCGTGACAACCTTCTTCAGAGAGTTTCCTAGACATGTAAGGGGACTCATAATTATGAAAAAATGGGGTCTACCTATGATCATAAGAAAACCAATCAACAATGCTAACTTCAATATAATCCCCCTTGAATTTGTGAATAGTCCATATTTCTAGTTCATAGAAAAGGCAAAGATTTTTTGGTTAGGATAGTCTCCCTCTGCCTCAATGATCATGTATAAGTTTGGGATGCCGAACTCAAATTATACGTTTTTGCATATCAATGATCAAATGACAAAGTTTAATTAAAAGAAAGAGTTTGAATCAAAGCTAAAAATTCAGGCGTTGAACCCATATAGGACATTTTCCCTCTGACCTGGGTTAATATTGAATAAAATTTAAAAGTTATGTCATAACCCGACCAATCGTGAGTGACACCCACACTAACCCTCCGGTGGAAGAATCAATTAACTCAATGCTTAACCTTATACTTTGTCACGACCTAACAGGGCAATGAGTGGCACCCATACTAACCCTCCAGAGAGAGAACCAACTAACCCAAACCCAATTCTCAAACTTAATCAATTTTAGAAGAGATAGATAAAACCCAACAATTAAGTCATAATGAGTCAATCCTAATATAAATGAAAATAGTCTGCGAAAGTATTTTAACATCCCCCAAGAAACTGAAAGTCATTATACGAGAACTCTAACCAAAATATTGCCTAAGATATCAAAAAATACTAAAGAAATAGTAAATGATACAAGTCCCATTGTCCGAAAGATGGACACTAACTCGAAGAGGATCCATGGCAGCCTGAGAAGTAGTGCTCACCCTTGGATATGAAGTTAAATCCTCTATTCTAGCCGAGGTCGTGTCTCAGCCTATGGAACACAGTCTATACTCAACAAAATAAGAGCACATGATAGTGTCAGTACAACACACTATGTACTGGTAGGTATCATAGGCCAACTCAAAATAAAATATGAATACATTAAAATCATATAACAAGTAAAAGGGACTTCAACATTAACATATGATACAGATAATCATCTCAAGTCAAGTCAACAACCATATCAAGTTCACAAAATTCACTAGGTACCAACATGGAATGTAAGAGTTTACTTTCAAATCATATCACATGGACTTCTGCCCATCCATCTCTCATTAATAAGTCTAGTCTCATAGCCTCATTCAGCTCATCTCATCAACTTACTATGAACAAACATACAACTATGCAATACTAAGCAAAAAAGTGTACATACATGCTAAAGGGAATTATTTTTGCCCAACTAGACATGACCTGCAGGAAACCCTAGGTGTCCATGTACCATACTGATATGGTATCTGATCCATAATAATCGTATCAACATCAAATCAATGCCACTAGGCTCTCAGACCTATCCCTCATGAATATACACAATTCCCAAGGCACAACTGTACTTAGCTATTTTAGTTCACTTAAAACTTCCTGTTCATTTAGTTTACTCATTCAAGCATAACATGAAAACATATACAATTCAACCATGTCCAAAGACTTATCACAAGTTACACATTTATACCACATACCATGTAATAATATGAGTCTCAACTTCAATTAAACCATAATCTACCTCGATCGAAGAATACCACCCGTAAGTTAACTCACAACAACCTTGCCTTTTCTCAAATCTTGGAAAAGCTCAATGTCTATAAACAACAATTACATAAGAGTAATTATTTGTTTACTCTTCATTTCAAGTCTTGAGAATTTAACCCATCAAGTCTACCCTTAAACGAGGTTCCTAGAGTTCCCCAAGGGTTAACTAATTAATAACTAGGCTCATAGAATTCATAAAATCAATACCCAAAGGGTTTCTAATCAAGTTCACCCCTTTTAGCCATTTTTATGCCTAAAGGTTACATCTTTATGGAACTCAAGGTTCTCCATTAGCCTTAATCATGCTAACAACAATTAATTTCATGCTCGGAGTTAAAAATATACATCCTAGAATTAATTCTTGTGAAATTACACCTACACATAGGGCTTCTCTACAAGTTCATGCTTCTGAGGCTCAATTAGAGACTGTTTAGATTTGCTTTAAAAAAGTAGCTTTTAAGTAATGTGATTAAAAGCTGAAAATAAGTGCTTATAAATAAGTAGATAAGTATTTGGATAAAAAGTGCTAAAATTAAAAAAAAAAAGTTGTTAATGTGTTTGGTAAACAAGTGTTGTTAAACACTTTTTTATTGTAGGAGAAAGGGAAAGATGGAGAAGCGGGATGAGAATGAGAGAAAAGAGACTGCTTCCATATATTTAAGGGCTGAAAAGTGAGGGTAGTATTAGAATTAGGAAAAATTATAGGGGATAAAAGGGTAAATATATTGGTCAAATTTAAAAAGAATTTTAAGCTGAAAGTAAAAAGTTAGGGGGGGGGGGGTTCTAACTTTTAGTTTTTTTAATCAGTTTTTAGCTTTTTTTAATTGCGTTTTCAGTTTACCAAACACCTTAAAAAGCTAAAAAAAATAGATCAAAATCTTGTTTGACCAGATTTTAATGCTATTCAAATAGGCTCTTACAAGAATTCCACTATTAATCCCCACCTTAAAGGTCTAACGAAGATTAATAATCAATAACCAAAGAGGTTTTATAGATTACTTACCTTAAATGATGAAGAATTCCCTAGTTTATTGAGAGAACTACTTGTTAGAGCTCTAGAACGAAGTAGGAGTTATTAGAAAATAACCCAGAAAGCTAGAAAACATACATGTATACTATCCCATCTCCTCATCGCGATAGATGATTTCTCATTGTGATGAGACATCCCTTCATTCTGGTGAGTGTCAATTTCTATAATGTTGATTTCTTGCCTCAGGACCTCATTTCATAACACACTTTATTTTAGGGACATTGCGGATTAATCCTAATGCGGCAACTATTATATCCAAAGTTCTATGATCCCGAATTGGGTTTTGAAACTTTCTACGAGACTCTACGGTAGTTGGCTACCTAAAAATGGGTACCACACTATCACACAACAACACATGAATCACGAATCATCTCCAAGGTACAAAGTGATATATTTTCATCTAAGCTCACCCTAGCTTGATATTTTAACAACTCACAACCTAGGGACTTTTCTAGCCGGATGTCTATGCCTTAACTTTACTATAATAATGGAATAGATCGTTATATGAGATACCAATTAAATAATTATTTGTCCTCGAATGACAACAAAAGAAAATTAGAAGGAAAATAAGGATTACCTGAATCGATGAACAAGTGAGGATACTTGTCCCGCATTTCTACCTCAGGCTCCCAAGTGGTCTCCTCAATAAGACAGTTTGTAATGATCGGGTCTATCGGTACAGTTAGTTCAATCATGCTAAGTTTTAGAGTTAGAAAACTCCGGGTTTGGGAGTTTGAAATTCTGGCCTAGGCTAGCCTCGACCGATTTTAGAGCGAGGTAGAGTCTAGGGAAATCTGAGTAAAAATGGATTTAGGTGTCTTAGATTGAGCTAGTTTTCCATGTAGCCAAGACATAAAGGAGTCGGAGGGACTTTTCAGAATAGAATTTGGGTAAGTAGAACTCCCGAAATCACGTTTGACGTGAAAGGGTTATTTTGGGACATCGAGGGAACCAAGTGTGTTGTGAAATGGCAAAAATTGGCAAATTTACGGACTTTCTGCCCATGACGAGCGCTATCAAGTGTGATAGCAGCCACCGCTATAGCGGTAGAAATTACCACTATAGCGGCAGGTGACCACTATAGTGGGTCCGCTATAGCAAAGAGGGGACCGCTATAGCAGGCCAACGGGTTTTTAATGCAAAAATAGCTCTCAAAACATTAGAATTTCACAAGTTTGTTTTGGGAGAACGGCTGGGCGAATTCAGACAATTTTCTTCATTCCTCCGCCAAAAATCATTCCTAAGGTAAGGTTTTCGTTCCCCACACTTTGTACTACATTTTCTATGCGGTAAAATTGCTAGGATGGAAATTGGGAAAGGTTGGAATGACCTAGGGATGATGGAATCGGGGAATAAGGGGGTTATAAACATGTATGTTCTTGGGTGTTGATTTAGGTATGTTAAAATGATCATAGACTGTTTAAATTCCTATTTTATCCGTAAAAAATGATAAGACTAGGAGAATTAATGGTGAAAAATCCAAGGAAAAGGGTGGGATGATCATGGGTGGCCTGGGTCTTGGGGATTTGGTATAATCCGGGTAATGTACAGGCCTGTATGTTAATTGTATGCATTATGTGTTATTTTTAGACCAAGAACGTGAGAGGAATACGGAACACGGGAAAGCTTGGGTTGAATAAAGCTTGGTTTTCTAAGTAATTGTGTGCATTACATTGCTTAGGGGAATTGTGTGGAATGTCTAAGTTCGGTTTACAGTCTATGTTTGAATGGTTTTTACTTGTTGGATTTACAAGGGGTGTGCATTCATATATTGACTGTGGTTGTTGACATTTGGTTTGCTCGGGTACCACGCCTAGTACGGGTATAACATTCGGTTGGCATGGGCACCACGCCTAGAACGAGTATAACACATTCGGTTGGCACGGGTACCACGCCTGGTATGAATTTACTTTATTGCATCTTGCACTGTTTCATTGATTATTGTATTGCATTGATTGATATTGGTTTCGTGAGGACCGGGTTTTTTACTGAATGTGATATGATATTGGTTCCGTGAGCGTACCGAGCTATTATTGAAAAGTGCTATTGATTGGTGGTCCATGAGTGGCCGGGAATGGTCGTATGACTGTTAAATTGGTCTTGGTTTAGGCTGGGTAATCACTTCTTGTGGTAGTTGTCTAGAGGGGATTCCAGGGTGGGTATGATCTAGACAGTAAGGTGTGGTTATGGTTATTCTTGTTGGTGGAATAGAACTGTAAGAGATGGATTCATGTGGTAACAAGCTATGTAGAGACCTGTAGTCTAGAGATGCCTGTGATATTGTTGCATGTTTGCCATACTTGTTACTGGATTTTGTGTACTAGTTATATACTGTTTTCTTGAATACTGGCTGATGATCCTACCAGTACACAGTGGTGGTGTACTGATACTGCACTTGTCTTTCTTTTGGTGAGTACAAGAAATCTTCCAGTGGCTGAGATGAGACCTCATATTTAGCACCGATGTTTTCGATCTTCAAGGATGAGCTGTCGATTTGAGCTACCTTCGGATTATCATTAGAGTTTTAGTCCATTTGTTCGGACTTAAAAACTATTCTTATTTTGTTTGGGTTGCATTCCCGTACTCTAAATTTGGTATTGATGTTTGGTACAATGACTTTCAGTTCCTAGGTGGGATTTTCTGTAGATTATTAATTATGATAAGTATTTTGAGTAGTTGATCTTATTTTCATTGCTAGTTTATTTTGATGCTTGCTGGTTTTAGGCTGTTAGTCTAGGCAAGGGTGGAACTCTATTGGTTTGCTCATCCGAGGGTTGGGTGGGTGCCACTCACGATGGGTTGGGTCGTGACAAAGATTGTATCAGAGCCTAGGTTCGTTGATCTCATTGTACCAAACAAGTCTAGTAGAGTCTTGCGGAACGGTGCGGAGACGTCCGTACTTTTCTTCGAGAGGCTATGGGGTTTTAGAAAAAAAACTATCTCTTCCTTCTTTTCCTTCATGCTATAACTCGATTCCAATTGGTATCTGGTGATACGAATTGGTATCTAACTTCATTTACTCTTCTGTCCGAAGATGGTTACTACAAGGAGTAACGGAGCAAGTCCAGCAGTCCCAGAAGCGGGCCCGATAGTTCGCAGTAGAGGTAGGGGAAAGGGCAGGGGACGAGCTGGAATCGCACCGACTAGGGGTTGAGCTCGAGCTACTGCTGCTGCTGCTGCACGTGAGGTAACCCCTCCTCCACCTCAGGATCCTTTGGCTGCGGATGTAGAAGAAGTAGTGGTAGAAGATGAAGGAGCTCCGGAGGAGGCGGCACCGGTTGGTGGTGCAGGCCTTCCTAATATGACACTAGAGGCTTTCGGGCAGGCGTGGGATATTTTTAGTGGGTTGGTTGGTGTTGGAGCCATACCCGCAGCTTATGCAAATCAAGCCTTGGATACTCAGCCGACAGTTACTACTACACCAAGGATGGATGCAGCTTTGGGCATAAATGATCTTCTCAGGCCGATGTTAGGCCCAGTGATGACAGGCAATGAGCATGAGATGCTGACTAAGTTCCTTAAACTAAAACATCCGATGTTTCAGGGTACAGACAAGGAGGATGCTTATGAGTTCATCCTAGATTGCCATGAGAGGTTGCATAAATTGGGTATTGTACGTCAGCATGGGGTAGAGTTTGTCACTTTTTAGCTACAGGGTGATGCCAAGCAGTGGTGGAGGTCTCATGTTGAGTGTCGGTCATCTATCTTACCTCCACTGACTTAGGAGCAGTTCCATAACTTGTTTCTAGAGAAGTATGTTCCCCGTACTTTGAGGGATCGGAAGTAGGATGAGATTCTGAACTTAGAACAGGGTGGCATGCTGGTCTCAGCTTATGAGGCTAAGTTTCATGCATTGTCTTATTTTGCTACACAGATGTTGGGTTCCGAGGAGGAACGGGTCCGGTTGTTTGTCAAGGATCTAAATAGTGATCTGCAGGTACTGTCAGTGCATATGACTTCTTCAGGCAAGGGTTTTAATGATGTGGTGGACTATGTGAAGAAGATTGAGGGAGTTAGGCAAGCGGGGCAGGCTAAAGCTTTATCCAAAAGGCCCCGGAATGAGGGAAATTTTGGTGGTTCATACTCTAGGGGCCAGCATCAGCAGGCTTACTCAGCCCATCCTATTCAGTCAGCTCTGCCAGCTACTACAGGTGGTCGTCTGGGAGCTCAGTCTTCAGCTCCTAGAGGCCAGGGGGCATCTTATACATCAGCTAGAAGGCCTACTTTGGATCGTGGTTGCTTCCATTATGGTGAGTTGGGTCACTTTAAGAGAGAGTGTCCACATAGGCAGGCAGGTAATCAGGGTCAGCAACAGACTAGAGTAGTGGTTCTGGTAGGCAGAGGTGGTAATGCTAGGGGTCATCCATAGGGTAGGCGAGGTAATTTCCAGGGAGGCCGGGGAGACCGAGGGAACAACGCCGCAGGAAGGGGTGCGGCACAGCCGGCCCAGGAAGTTGCCCAGATTGATGATCGGGCACATTGCTATGCTTTTCCAAGAAGTACTGAGGCAGAAGCCTCAGATGCGGTGATCACATGTACTATTCTTGTCTGTGATAAAATAGCCTCAGTATTATTTGACCCAGGATCTACATATTCTTATGTGTCTGTTAGTTTTTCTTTGGGTCTGAATTTGAATTGCGATATCCTTGATTCCCCTATCCATGTATCTACCCTGGTTGGAGAGTCAGTGATTGTGACTCATGTGTATTGTGGCTATTCCGTGGTATTTGTGGGGCTATGTACTTGGGTAGATTTAGTGATTCTTGATATGGCTGATTTTGATATTATCTTGGGTATGACTTGGCTATCTCCTTATCATGTTGTGTTGAAATGTAACACCAAAACTGTGACTCTAGAAATTTTGGGTAAGGATAGATTACAGTGGGAAGGTGTATACAGGCCTAAGCCAGTTAAGATAATATCAATTGTTCGGGCTAGGAAGCTAGTGGGAAAGGGGTGTCTAGCCTTCTTGGCTCATCTTCGGGATGATAGTGTGGAGTCCCCTTCTATTGAGTCAGTTCCGGTGGTGTCCAAATTTGTAGAGGTGTTTCCAGCGGATTTTCCTGGTATGCCTCCGGACAGGGATATAGATTTTTGTATTGATTTGGAGTTAGACACTCATCCCATCTCTATTCCTCCGTATAGAATGGATCCAGTAGAGTTAAGGGAACTTAAGACTTAGCTGTAGGAACTCCTAGATAAGGGATTTATATGTCCCAGTGCTTCACCTTGGGGGGCTCCAGTTTTGTTTATGAAAAAGAAAGATGGTAGTATGCGGATGTGCATAGACTACAGACAGTTAAACAAGGTGACCATCCGGAATAAGTATCCTTTACCATGGATAGATGATTTGTTTGATAAGCTTCAGGGTTCATCAGTGTTTTCAAAAATCAACTTGAGGTCAGGGTACCATCTGCTAAAGATTAGGCCTAAGGATATTCTGAAAACTGCTTTTCAGACTCGGTATGGACATTATGAGTTTCTAGTAATGTCATTTGATTTGACTAATGCGCCGGCAACATTCATGAGTTTGATGAATGAGGTGTTTAAGTCCTACTTGGATTCTCTTGTTATCGTGTTCATTGATGATATTTTGATCTACTCTAAGAGTAGGGAGGAACATGCTAATCATCTTAGCATTGTGCTGGACATCTTGAGGCACCAAAATCTTTATGCAAAATTCACTAAGTGTGAGTTTTGGTTGACTTCTGTGGCATTTTTAGGGCATGTGGTGTCAGAAAAGGGGGTGATGGTGGATCCCTAAAAAATTGAGGCAGTTAAGAATTGGGTCCGGCCTAGCTCTGTGATAGAGGTGAGAAGTTTTGTTGGGCTTGCGAGGTACTACCGAAGGTTTGTGAAGGAGTTTGCTTCTATTGCTACTCACCTGACCAGGCTGACACAGAAGGAGGTACCATTTGTGTGGTCCGACAAGTGAGAGAAGAGCTTCCAAAAGCTCAAGACACTTTTGACCACGGCTCCTATATTGTCCTTGCCTGTTGAAGGTAAGAACTTTATTATTTACTGTGATGCTTCACATTCTGGTTTGGGTGCTGTGTTGATGCAGGATGGGAATGTGATAGCCTATGCATCCAGGCAGATGAAGGTGCATGAGAGGAATTACCCGACTCTCAATTTAGAGTTGGCAGCGGTGGTTTTTGCTTTGAAAATCTGGAGACACTACCTTTATGGGTTAAGTGTGAAGTATTTATGTTTCTGCTTTACGAATATGATTTTTTTTGGGCATTTTTAATAATATCCATCCTTGTTCCTATTTTGGCATTTTTCATTTCCGGAGTGTTAGCCCCGATTAGCAAAGGGCCGGAGAAACTTTCTACTTATGAGTCGGGTATAGAACCAATGGGCGAGGCTTGGTTACAATTTCGAATCCGTTATTATATGTTTGCTCTAGTTTTTGTTGTTTTTGATGTTGAAACGGTTTTTCTTTATCCATGGGCAATGAGTTTCGACGTATTGGGTGTATCTGTATTTATCGAAGCTTTCATTTTCGTGCTTATCTTAATTATTGGTTTAGTTTATGCATGGCGAAAGGGGGCATTGGAATGGTCTTAGCTCCTGAATATTCAGACAATAAAAAGAAAAACGGAAAAAATAAGATTGAGACAGTTATGAATTCCATTCAGTTTCCTTTACTTGATCGAACAACCCTAAATTCAGTTATTTCAACTACATTAAATGATCTTTCAAATTGGTAGCACATTTTCACTCAGAAGGATTTGAATCTGAGGCAGAGAAGGTGGATGGAGTTATTTAAAGATTATGATATGACCATTCAGTACCATCCGGGTAAGGCTAATATGATGGCAGATGCATTGAGCCAGAAAACTATTAGCATGGGTAGCTTGGCTTATTTGGGGGTGTCCAAACGATCGCTAGCTAAGGAAATTCAGGCTCTGGAGGCCAAGTTCATGCACTTGGGTATCTCATACCGAGGCAGGTTGTTGACCAGTACTGAGGTCAAGGCCAGCTTCATAGAAGAAATAAAGGCAAAATAGTTTCAGGATCTGAAACTGGGAAAGTTGCAGAGTAAAGTGATATCCGGGGAGTCCAGAGATGTCATGCTAGACTATGGTGGTGTATTGCATTTCAGGGAGAGGATTTGTGTTCCTCGGGTTGATGATATCATTCAGAAAATCTTTACAGAAGCTCATAGTTCGCGCTACTCAATCCATCCGGGTGTAACCAAAATGTACAGGAACTTGAGACAGCGTTACTGGTGGCCCACGATGAAAAGGGACATACTTGATTTTGTGTCCAAATGCCAGAATTGCCAGCAGCTAAAATATGAACATCAGAGACCTGCAGGACTACTTCAGAGGATGCCAATTCCAGAGTGTAAGTGGGAGAGGATAGCCATGGATTTCATGGTTGGTCTTCCCAAGACATTGGGGAAGTATGACTCAATTTGGGTCATTGTTGACAGGATGACCAAGTCCGCTCATTTTATTCTGGTCAGGGTAGATTACAATTCGCAGCAGTTAGCCAAGATCTACGTGAAGGAGATTGTAAGACTTCATGGGGTACCATTGTCCATCATTTCAGACAGGGGTACGCAATTTACTTCTAAGTTCTGGGGCAAGTTACACGAAGAGTTGGGTACAAAACTCACCTTTAGCACATCCTTCCATTCTTAGACTGATGGTCAGTCGGAGAGGACGATTCAGGTATTGGAGGACATGCTGAGAGCATGTGTAATGGACTTTGGTAGTCATTGGGACCAGTTTCTACCGTTGTGCAAATTCTCGTAAGACAACAACTATCACTCCAGTATCGATAAGGCACCGTTCGAGGCCCTGTATGGGAGAAACTGCAGATTACCGGTTGGGTGGTTTGAGAAAGGTGATGTGAAGCCTCTGGGCGTAGACTTAGTGAAGAAAGCGCAGGAAAAAGTAAGGGGCATACATACCAAGTTGTTGGCTGCTCAAAGCAGGTAGAAGGAGTATGCAGATTATAAGGTCCGGGACATGGACTTTCAGGTTGGTGAACAAGTATTACTAAAAGTGTCACCAATGAAAGGGGTTATGCGGTTTGGTAAGAAGGGCAAGCTTAGCCCTCGGTTTATCGGTCCGTTTGAGGTCCTTGAGATGGTGGGGCCAGTTTCTTACAAGTTAGCACTGCCACCTAGTTTGTCGGGCGTCTATCCGGTATTCCATATATCCATGCTCAAGCGATACCATGGGGATGGGTACTACATCATCAAGTGGGATAAGGTACTTTTTGATAAGGATCTTCGTTATGAGGAGGAACTGGTCTTGATTCTTGCTCGAGATATCTGGAGGTTGAGGAAAAAAGTGATTGATATGGTGAAGGTTCAGTGGAAGCATCATCCAGTTGAGGAAGCCACTTGGGAAACCGAGAAGGACATGCAAGACAAGTACCCTCAATTGTTTGAGGATTCAGGTACTACACTTCCTTCCTTTTATTTTTGTAATTTTGGGTTTGATCGTTCAGGGATGAATGATGGGTAAATTAGTATCTTTTGTAATGATCGCATCCATCATTACGGGTAGTTCAATCGTGCTAAGTTTTAGAGTTAGAAAACTCCGGGTTTGGGAGTTTGAAATTCTGGGCTAGGATAGCCTCGGCCGATTTTGGAGCGAGGTAGAGTCTAGGGAAATTTGGGTAAAAATGAGTTTAAGTGTCTTAGATTGAGGTAGTTTTCCACGTAGACAAGACATAAAGGAGTTCGGGGGACTTTTCCAAATCGAATATGGGTAAGTAGAACTCCCGGAATCGCGTTTGACGTGAAAGGGTTATTTTGGGACATCGAGGGAACCAAGTGTGTTGTAAAATGGCCAAAACTGGCAAATTTATGGACTTTCTTCCCGTGATGAGCGTTGTCATGTCCGATAGCGGCCAACGCTAAAGCGGTAGAAATTACCGCTATAGCGGCGGTCAAGGGGCGATCAACTCACTTAAGACCGCTAAAGCGGTAGGTGACCGCTAAAGCGGTAGGTGACCGCTATAGCGGGATCGCTATAGCAGAGCAGGGACTGCTATAGCGGGCCGATGGGTTTTTAATGCAGAAACAGCTCTCAAAACATCAGAATTTCACAAGTTTGTTTTTGGAGAAGGGCTGGGCGAATTCAGGCGATTTTCTTCATTCCTCTGCCAAAAATCATTCCTAAGGTAAGGTTTTCGTTTCCACACTTTGTACTACGTTTCCTATGCGGTAGAATTGCAAGGAGGGAAATTGGGGAAGGTTGGAATGACCTAGGGATGATGGAATTTGGGGAAGAAGGGGGTTCCAAATATGTATGTTCTTGGGTGTTGATTTAGGTACGTTAAAATGATTATAGACTGTTTAATTTCCTGTTTTGTCCATAAAAAATTATAAGACTAGGAGAATTAATGGTGGAAAAGCCCGAGAAAAGGGTGGGATGATCATGGGTGGCTTGGGGTTTGGGGATTTGGTATAATCCGGGTAATGTACAGGCCTGTATGTTAATTGTATGCATTATGTGTTATTTTTAGACCGAGAACATGAGAGGAATTCAGAACACGGGAAAGCTCGGGTTGAATAGAGCTTGGAACATTCGAGGTAGGTGATGGCTTTCGTATTTCTGCGAATGTGTTTATTCATTGTACTCGTTGTCTAAGTAATTGTGTGCATTACATTGCTTAGGGCAATTGTGTGGAATGTCTAAGTTCGATTTACAGTCTATGTTTGAATGGTGTTTACTTGTTGGCTTTACAAGGGGTATGCATTCATATATTGACTGTGGTTGTTGACATTTGGTTGGCTCGGGTACCACTCCTGGTATGGGTATAACATTCGGTTGGCACGGGTACCACGCCTGGTACGGGTATAACACATTCGGTTGACACGGGTACCACGCCTGGTATGGGTTTACTTTAATGCATCTTGCACTGTTTC
The DNA here is from genome assembly GCA_003996215.1 of Jaltomata sinuosa. NCBI lineage: Eukaryota > Viridiplantae > Streptophyta > Magnoliopsida > Solanales > Solanaceae > Jaltomata > Jaltomata sinuosa. Next base: position 74,586 of record QJPP01001416.1, read on the forward strand.
ATTGATCATTGTATTTCTTTGGTTGATATTGGTTCTGTGAGAGGACCGAGTTGTTTTACTGAATGTGATACTTGATATTGGTTATGTGAGTGGACCGGGTTATTATTGAAAAGTGCTATTGAGTGGTCGTCCATGAGTGGCCGGGAACTGTTGTATGACTGTTGAATTGGTCTTGGTTTAGGCTGGGTAATCGCTTCTTGTGGTAGTTGTCTAGAGGGGATTCCAGGGTGGGTCTGGGATAGACGGTAAGGTGTGGTTATGGTTATTCTTGTTGGTGGAATAGAACTGTAAGAGATGGATTCATGCGGTAACAAGCTAGGTAGAGACCTATAATCTAGAGATGCCTGTGATATTGTTGCATGTTTGCCATACTTGTTACTAGTTTTGTGTACTATTTATATACTATTTTCTTGAATACTGGCTGATGATCCTACTAGTACACAGTGGTGGTGTACTGATACTGCACTTGTCTTTCTTTTGGTGAGTACAAGAAATCTTCCAGCGGCTGAGACGAGACCTCAGATTTAGCACCGATGTTCCCGATCTTCAAGGGTGAGCTGTCGATTCGAGCTACCTTGGGATTATCAATAGAGTTTTGGTCCATTTGTTCGTTCTTAAAAACTATTCTTATTTTGTTTGGGGTTGCATCCCCATACTCTAGATTTGGTATTGTTGTTTGGTACGATGACTTTCAGTTCCTAGATGGGATTTTTCGCAGATTATTAATTATGATAAGTATTTTGAGTAGTTGATCTTATTTTCATTGCTAGTTTATTTAGATGCTTGCTAGCTTTAGGCTGTTAGTCTAGGCAAGGGTGGAACTCTATTGGTTCGATCATCCGGGGGTTGGGTGGGTGCTACTCACGATGGGTTGGGTAGTGACACGGTTATTCCACTGAAACTTTACAGATGCAATCTCTTAAGTACTCAACTTTCACACATCCCGATCAAGAATAGCAACAACCTCTTCTTTCTAACAGAGGTTTTCATCCAACAAGACCGAATCCCAGCGTATAATGTAGTCACCATCTCCATGGTACTTTGTTAGCATGGATACATGAAATATGGGATGAACTCCCGACAAACTAGAAGGCAAAGCCAACTTATACACCACTGGCCCTACTTTTGGAAAAATCTCAAAAGGCCTAATATATCTCAAACTCAGCTCCCGCGCTTCCCAAACCGCATAACACCCTTCATGGATGAAACCTTGAGCAATACTTGTTAACCTTTCATGAAGTGTATGTCTCTCACCTTTCTGTTGGCATACTCCTTTTGTTGTCTTTGAGCTGCTAGGAGCTTCTCTTGAATAAACTTTAACCTTTTTATAGAATACTTTAAAAGATCTGTACCCCATGGCCTTACCTTAAGTGAATCAAACCAACCAATGGGAGACATACATCTCCTCCCATATAGTGCTTCAAATGGAGCCATGTCTATACTCGATGATAACTATTATTGTAAGCGAACTCAGCCAATGACAGATACTGGTCCCAATGAACCCCAAAATCCATCACACATGCGTGAAGTATGTCTTCCAATACCTTAATCATACGCTCAGACTGCCTATCAGTCTGAGGTTGAAAAGTTATACTCAGGTCCAACCTTGTACCTAACTCTTCGTGCAATGTCTGCCAGAAATTAGAAGTGAACTAGGTGCCTCTATCTGCAATAATGGAGATAGGCACCCCATGCAATCGAATGATTTCCTTGAGATATATCTTGGCTAGCTTAGCTGCATTATAAGTTATTTCAACTGGGATGAAGTGCACAGACTTCGTCAATCTATCAACCATAACCTAAATCGAATCATATTTCCCCAAAGTCTTAGGGAGGCCAACCACCAAATCCATAGAGATTCTCTCCCACTTCCACCTAGGAATGGGAATCCTCTGAAGAGTGCCACTAGGCTTCTAATGCTCATATTTTACTCTTTGACAATTCTAACATTTATCCATATGTCAACTATATCTCTTTTCATTCTACCCCACCAATAGTGCTGCTTTAAATCTCGATACATCTTGGTCATACCAGGATGTATAGAATACTTAGAACAGTGAGCCTCTGCTAGGATGGTAGGGATAAAGTCATTAACATGGGGCACACAAACTTGTCCCGTAATATGCAGAACACCTTCATCATCGATAATGGCCTCCTTAGCCTCGTCTCGCAACACTTTGTCATGAATTTTGCTCAATTTCACATCATCAAACTGTTTACCTTTGATATGATCATGAAAAGAGGACCTGTCCTCCACACATGCCAACAAGACACCCCACTCAAACACCTTCCACCTCATGAAGCTATTAGCAAGGGCCTGAATGTCTCTGACCAAAGGACGTCTAGTAGCCTTCAAGTAGGCCAAGCTACCCATACTCTCGGTCTTTTTGCTTAATGCATCGACCACCAGATTAGCTTTACCCAGATGGTAAAAGATGGTGATGTCATAATCCTTGAGTAACTACATCCACCTTTTCTATCTCAAGTTCAGGTCTTTGGGTTAAGACATGTTGCAAGCTATGGTGGTCTGTGAACACTACATAATGCACCTCATATAAATAGTATCTCCAAATCTTGAGAGAAAACACCTCCACAACCAACTCCAAGTCATAAGTACGATAGTTCTTATCATGCACCTCGAGTTGCCTTAAAGCATAAGCAATGACTTCTGTTCCAGCATCAAGAAAACACCTAACCTAGACTGTGAGGCATCACAGTACATAATAAAATCTTTACCTTCAACTGGCAAGGTAAGAATAGGAGTTGTGGTCAACAAAGTTTTGAGCTTTTGGAAGCTATCTTCATATTCATCTGACCAAACAAATGGTACATCCTTCTGAGTCAAATGGGTCAGGTGGGTAGCAATAGATGCAAAATCTTTAATGAACCAGCTATAGTAACTAGCCAACCCCACAAAGCTACAAACCTTAGTCACTAAACTGGGCCCTGACCTAGTTCTTAACCGCTTTAATCTTTTGCGGGTCAACTGTTACTCCTCCCTTCAAAGCAATATGCCCCAAGAAGGAAACAAAAGACAACCAAAACTCAAACTTTGAAAATTTCGCATATAATTCCTTCTCTTTTAATAATCCGAACATAATCCTAAGGTGATTCCCATGCTTCACATCACTCTTAGAGTATACCAGGATATCATCAATGAATACTATGATGAACGAGTCAAGATAGGGTTTGAATATTTTATTCATCAATCCCATAAAAGCAGCTGGGCATTAGTCAGCCCAAATTACATCACAAGAAACTCATAGTTCCTATATCGGGTCTGAAACACGGTCTTAGGGATATCAGAAGGCCAGATCTTTAAATGATGGTAACCAAACCTTAAGTTAATCTTAGATAATACTGAAGCCCCTTGTAGGTTGTCAAACAGATCACCTATGCAAGGCAGAGGATATTGGTTATGGATACTAACCTTATTCATCTGCTGGTAATCTATGCACATATATAGACTACCATCTTTATTTTTAACAAACAAGACTAGAGCAACCCAAGGGGAGGAACTCGGATGAATAAAGGCTTTACTTAGTAACTCCTGTAACTGAGCCTTAAGCTTTCTCAACTCAGTCGGTGCTATCTTATAAAGATGAATAGAGATAGAATGTGTGTTCAACATTAAATGAATCCACAAGTTAATATCCTGATCGGGTGGCATGCCAGGCAGATCCATAGGGAAAACCTCTTAGAACTCATACACCACTAGAACTGACTCAATAGCTGGGACCTCTAAACTAGTGTCCCAAAGATGAGCTAGCAAAGCTAAGCACCCCCTTCCTATAAGACTCTGAGCACGAAGGAAGACACAAACTTTATAGGAGAGAGGCTATAATTTCCCTCCTACTCTAATCTATCTTGCCCAGGCATAGCCTTACTCACTGTCTTAGCATGATAGTCCAGAATAGCATGATGCAAAGACAACCAACTCATCCCCAAGATGATATCAAAATCAACCATGTCAAGAATCACTAAATCTTCTAAGGTTTTCCTCCCCATAAATATAACATGACAAGAACGGAAGACCCTATCTACAACCATAGAATCCCCTTACTAGAGTAGATACAGTAACAGAAAACACAAGGGATTCACACATCATATCAAGTCTTTCACTAAATCCAGTAGACACATAGGAGAAAGTAGAACTAGGATCAAATAAAATAGAAGCCATGCGGTCACAGACAAAAATGGTACCTATGATTACCTTGTCTGGCGCCTCAGCCTCTGGTCTGCCCAAGAAGGCATAAAAGTGGTTCTTACCACTAGCTTGTGCACCACCCCTGTTGGGCTGATTACCACCTCTACCATTTCCACCACTATAGTTGGGCTGGGTGCCACCTCTACCAGTTGTGTGACCACCCATCCACTCTGCATATAATTTTTCTCAAAACCATTTCCTCTACCTACTGAAACCTAAGCTCTAGGAGCCTGCAGCTAGTCTGTCTGATGGAGACAAGGATAATTCCTCCTCAAGTGACCAACCTCACCGCATTCATAACACGCATATTCAAAGGTAGGTTACTGTGCTGTAGCTGATAAAGTAAGATACCCACCAAAATCTAATAAATGCTAACTTGTCCCTAATGGACCCCTAGTAGCAACCTGCACTGATGACTGAATGGGGTTGCACATGGTATCCCCGTGAACCCTGAACTTTAAAAAATTGACCACTATAGTTTGCCCTAGATTGGGTCTTCTTCATAGCTATCCTTGCCTGACTCTCTAGTTTCACCCCTTCAACATTCTTAACAAACTCAACCACCTCCTAAAAGGACCTGCCAGAAGATGCTACTTGTGCTGAAATCTGTAGTCCGGTGTTCAACCCTTTTTGAAACTGTGGATCTGTTCCTCTTTAATACTGATCATCTGTAAATAATAATGAGCCAAGGCATGGAAATATGCCTCATAAGTAGCCACAGATGAACCTTCTTGCTACATATTTGTGAATTTATCTCTCTTCCTATCCCTCAGAGTACGTGGGACATATTTCTCAAGAAACACTTGGTACAAATGGATCCAAGTCATAGGAAGTGCCTCAATAGGCCTGCATGCTACATAATCTCTTCACCATATCTTGGCATCCCTTTGTAACTAAAATGAAACAAACTCATCCCCGTACCTTTTGAAAACACCCATCCTGTGTAGGCGCTCATGACAGTCAATAATAAACTCAAAGGCATTTTTAGAATCTAACCAATTAAACAATGGCAGATTCATCTTTACAAACTTGAAAAATAAATCATGCTCACCCCAGTCATTACTAGGCTTGTAACTAGTCACGAAAACATACCTGCCTCAGTAGCGACATCCATCTGAGGAGCCACAATTGCAGCATGTTAAGCTATCAGATAGTGTACCGTGGGCACTACAGGAGTAGCCCCATTCCCTTCTAACCAACTAAGGAACCTTAGGACTTGCTTAATCACATCAGAGGACATAAGAATATATGCAACACCTCCCTGAACTAGTACCACACCTATCCCCTGAATACGTACTGCCCTTATCCCCTGAACAAGTACTGCCTTATCATTCTCAATCTGGACCTTTAATTCTACCACAACATCAGGAATATGTTCTTGGTGAGGAGGATATGCTGACCTTTCTCGCGATTGAGAAGCGGTTCACGTTCTACCCCTAGCGGGTGGACCTCCTCTCTTGCCTTTAGCTCTGCCTCTCACTCTACCTCTGCCTTGCACTAAAGCCTTATAACTGGCTCAGGCACTGTTGATCTAGCCTCAGACTGTAACAACTGGGTTCGTTATTATGGGTAAATCTTTTGTTCCAAGTTTTGGATTAGAAAATTTCTCGGTTTGGGAGTTGAAATTTTTTGGCTAGGCTAGTCTCGGTTAGTTTTAGAGCGAGGTATAGTCTAGGTCAATCCAGATAAGAATTGGGTAATGTGTCTTATGTTGAGCTAGTTTTTCCATTGGCTAAGGCGTTAAGGAGTCTGGGGGACTTTTTCAAATCAAATTTGGATAAGTAGAACTCTCGATATTAAAGTTTACGTGAAGGGGATGTCCCGAAATGTCAAGATTTAAGGTGTGTTATAAAATAGACACTTTTGTGGGATTTTGAAAGATTATGTCTCGTATTAACTACTATAGAGGTTGACACTGCACTACTGCAGCTGTCGCTATAGCGGAAGTCAACACCGATCAGCACTACCATAGCGGTCGGTTCTACTACGACGGCACTACTATAGCGGTGTATGGACCACTATAGTGGACTAAGTTAGGATTAATGCAAAAATTTCTCCAAAATATTCAGTTTTTCCTCAAGAACATTTTGGAGAAGGGCTGAGATGAATTGAGCGATTTTAAGTAATATTTTCACCAAATTTTATCTTAAAGGTAAGAATTCACTCCCCTACACTAGTACTTCGATTCCCAGTTAATAGAATTGATAGCTATAGACTTGGGGAACGGTTTGTATTGACCTAGAAATGATAGAATCCGGGGAAAAAAGGGGATTCTAGGGTGTTAAGTTCTTGGGTACTGAATATTATTATTGGGTTATTATCTATTCGCCATAATCCACTTAATGTATCCGTAAAAATGACATATTTAGGCGAATTAATAGTGGTAAAGCCTTGGGATGGGTGGAATGATTATAGTTATAGCCTGGGGATTGGGATTTTGTGTAATCCGGATATTTTCGGTCATTGGACTGATGTTAGCATATTATATAATCATTTTAAAACCAAGAACAAGCAAAGACTTCGGAAAATGGGAAGGCTGCGGTCTAGTAGAGCTTTTGAGTTATTCAAGGTAGGTGATGGTTACTGTATTTCCCAATATGCAATATGTGTTCATGTAATATCACTTAGTATTGTATGAGTTTGTATGCTTAGAGGACAGAATTATGAATGTCTAGCTATCTTGTGTCGATTATGTGAAATGAACTGGTTTGGTTGCTTGTTGGTTTACAAGTGTGATGTAGTTCATTATTTATTGACTTGTTGGATTTTGTGTGATATTCGGTTGGCTCGGGTACCTTGCGTGGTACGAAAATGATATCGGTTGGCTCAGGTATCATGCTTGGTATGGGTTTTATAATTTAGTTTGGGTACCATGCATGGTATTGATTTTACTTGCATTGATTATGTTCTGATGATGGTTCTATGAGTGGACCGAGTTGTATTCTTGATAAGTGTTTGTTGCATGATGGTCCTTGAGAGGCCGGGTGGTTGTACATAATTGTAGAGTTGGTCATAGTATAGACCGAGACTGCATGTTAAACACGTAGGTGTTGTCTTAGGGATCCATAGTTGGTCCAGGTTATTTGAAAGGAGTCTCTGTTATTATCATGGTGTTGTGTGAAATGGCTGTCAGACTTGTTTTATGTGATTGGTAAGCTAGAGGAAAGACTTGCAGTCAAATTGATTTCTGACTTGTATTACATGTTTACCTCACTTTACTCAGCTTTAGTTTATTCTTTATATCTTATTTATTGGAAATGGCCTATGATCCTACAGATACACGTTAGTTGTGTACTGATTCTGCACTTGTTTTTCCTTTTATGAGTACAGGATATCTTTCGGCGGCTCCTGCGTGACCTTAGATCTAGTCCCGCCGATTCCAGATTGCAAGGGCGAGCTGCTTCTTTTGGACTACCTTGTCTTCATCCCGTTTAATTGTAGCCCATTTCTTTCGAGCTTAAATTATTATTTTATTGGGGTTGCATTCCTGTTCTAGACTTTTGGTAGATGTTTTGGTATGGTGCCTTTCAGGTTCTAGGGGTTGTTTTTTGCAGGATCTTGTTTAGTATTATTTTTGAATACGAATGTTAGTTTATTTTAATGCAATTGGTTTTGAGTTGTTAGAATTTCTTAGTGTTGGGTCGATATTGGTTTGCTCATCCAGGGATTTTTGGGTGGGTGCCACTCACGGCGGGTTGGATCATGACAAAGATAGTTTTAGATTCCTAGGTTCGTTGATCTCATCATACCAAAATGGGTCTAGTAGAGTCTTGTAGAATGGTATGGAGACGTCTGTACTTTTCTTCGAGAGGCTATAGGACTTTAGGAAACTATCACTTCTTTCTTCCTTCGTGCTATAACTCTATTCCAATTGGTATCTGGTGATACAAATTGGTTTCTAACCTATTTCACTCTTTTGTCCACAGATGGTGAATACCAGAAATAATGAAGCAAGAGCGGCGGTTCCAGCAGCGGAACTAGCAGTCAGAGAAAGGGTAGGGGCAGGGGCAGAGGCAGAGGGAGAGCAGCACCAACTAGGGGTGGAGCTTAGGCAGTAGAAGGAGCGAGAGCGGTGACACCTCCCCTACCCCAGGATTATGTTGAGGAGAAAGTAGAAGTTGTTGTTGAGGAGGACGCGAAACAGGCTGAGGCGGCACCGGCTGGAGGTGTAGGTCTTCCCCCTATATGGCCTGAGGCATTTCAGCAGGTGTGGTCTGGTTGGTGCTGGAGCCACCCTTGCGGGTACTGCAGATCAGGTTTCAGGCACCCAGCTAGCGATTGCAATGGCTCCTAAGATGGATGCAACAACGGGTACTGATGACTTCTTCCATTCGATGCTAGGTCCTTTTATGAATGGGAATAAGCATGAGATGCTGAATATGTTTTGAAACTGAAACCTCCTATGTTTCAGGGTACTGCGAAAGAGGATGCCTATGAGTTTATTCTGGATTGTTATGAGAGGCGGCATAAGCTGGGAATTATGCAACAACATGGGGTGGAGTTCGTCCCCTTTCAGCTTCGGGGTGATGTTGAGCAGTGGTGGAGGTCTCATTGTCATGCCCCGAGGTTAACCCTAGAAGTAACATGGGATCTGGGGCATGAGTGTCCTAGACTAACCCTTGGTCATAGCATACTCAGTCATTCATAAGAAAGCATAGCAGAAACATAGATAGAATAATAGGCAAACCACATCCATAAATGATAAGTCTATACGAAACATAATTTTAAAAGGGTGACTTGAACACTGACTATGTCTGAAAAGCCTCTACATATGACATAAGGTGTTGCTAGGTCAATACCCTAGCTAACTCAAGATACAGAAGTAAATAGTCAAAAACTAGCTAGAATCATAACTAGCCCTCGAACTATGAGGACAAACCGACTGGAAATGGCCTACAGTCTCTAGCCACGTGCCTGAGGAAGGGAACTTGAATCTGCATCATTAAGAGGATGCAACGCAAAATATGCGTCAGTACTATAGGATGTATCGAGCATGTGACATATGCATGATCATGATAAGAACATACTTAAAACATACATAAAATGAGCTCTTGCGAAATAAGAGATGGCATAATAAGTTACCAAGATATAAGACACAAACATGAAGTAAAGTCAAGGTTCAAAGTAAAGTATCATATAACTTCATAGCTTAAAATTAATCATGTGGGAGTTCTCTTAACCGAAATTAAACCATGATGAGCTACATGGAGTCCAGTGTCAGCACTCACACTGAAAAAGGTTCTCTTAATCGGTCAAGGTTAGAACTATGTTCATAAGGATTCTTTCATAAGCCACGGAGGGCAACCTACGATGGCAACGTAGTTTTGGACTTGGTTTATCTAGAACCCTCATCGCTCGATGCTAAATACTACTCCCAAAATATATAACATGAGGCTCACATATATATGACATATCTAGATGTCAAGCTTGTTCATAAACTTGTTCATAACCCGGATCTTCATACTACTCACGAATCTTGGTTTAGAAAATGATTCATGAGCATTGATGGCACATCGGGTGTCTTGCATTGCATAATAGTTCATAACTTGAAAACTTGCATAGCACTAGTTCAATTTTATAATAACAGACACTTTCATAAAACATAGGACTAGGCATGCACTCGTTGAAATTCGTGAAAACATGCTATCAAATACCCAATTTAATTGAATCAATTTATGCATGTAGAATTTGCCATAATTAGCCCTTAATTTTGAAATAGGAGTTCATATATAAAAAAACATGCAAAATCATGCAATTTAGTAGTAATTTCATAATAAAATCATGAGAAGACAATCTATAGCAAAACCCATAAGAATTGGGTAAGAACCCTAATTTGAAAGTTCATGAAATCAAAATAAAGATTTGGGGTTTTGGGCACAAGGGTGAAAGGAACCCATTGTTGAATACCCACATACCTTGATTGAAGCTAACCCACTTGAAATTGAGAAGAAAGGAGACTTGAACTTGGAGCTTGAGACTTGGGGCTTGAAGAGGTTCTTTTTCCTTTTTGGAAGATGAATGAGGTAATGAGAAGGGACTTAGGTTAATAGGTGTAGAAATCCTACTAAAAGTGGACAAAACAACCTCACTTAGGAGTTAAAAGGGTGGATAATTATGAAAATACCCCTGGGATTTAAGTAAGAAAACCTCATAAAAGGGGTCGGCTTCAGGAATCATGGGTTGTAGTTTGAACCATGACTCATGGTTCCTGTCCAAAATATTAGATTGATGAAGACATTCTACGGGTCAATAGGATAGACCCGTAGAATGTATTACGATTCGTAAAACCAATTCGTCATTCTTAAGGGATTTGGCAGGCCTCTGATCAGGTCCCATGAGTCAATAGGACAGACCCATAATTCAAACTACAGTCTGTCATCTTGACTCTTGGTTCCTGGGAATCAGTCAGTCCTCAGGTCTGGTTCCACGAGTTGACAGGACGGGCCGTAGACTGAACTATGGTCCGTAGAACCAACTCGTGGTTCTCAGACCAGAGACTGATCCTGGCAGACTTAAACCACAGATCCACTACATGACTTGTGGTTCAAACCACGATCCGTGGTTTGGACCCATCATTTTTGAAAAGTTCAGAATTTTCAGATTTCTTAAGTTTAAAAACTGGATCGAATTTCAAGGTGTTACAATATCTCCCCCTTGGGATCATTTGCCCTCTAATAAAGACTAAGCAAGGAAACTTGGAGAGATCAACAGCCCAACCAACAAAAAAACAGGGAGACCAAGGAATAAACATGAAAACTGAACTTTTCAACTTAAAACATGACTGAATCAACTTCGAAAAAATGAGTACATGCTAGGATCATGAGGAAAACTGATGAAATGGAATCGTAGGAACATACTAAGGAGAAAACTATTACCTCAAGCTGAAACGGAATCGAAAGGGAAGAGATGAGGGTACTTGGCTTTCATGGCTGATTCTGCTTCCCAAGTAGCTCCCTCAACTAGCTGATTCCTCCAAAGGACTTTTATCGAAGCGACTTCTTTGTTTCTCATCCTCCGAATCTGACGATCAAGGATCTCCACGAGAACCTCCTAATAAGTGAGACTATCATCCACACCCACGTCCTCCAAAGGGATAATCAAGGTCGGATCACCCACACACTTCTTCAACAAGGAAATATGGAAAACTGGATAAACCGCTTCTAAATCCGATGGCAAGTCCAACTCATAAGCAACACTACCAACTCTCCTCAGAATCCGATAAGGACCCACAAAATGGGGACTAAGCTTCCCTTTCTTGCCAAATCTCATCACACCCTTCATGGGTGACACCTTTAGAAAAACCCAATCATCAACCTCAAATTCCAATTCCCTTCTACTCACATCCACATATGATTTCTGTTGACTCTGAGCAGTCTTCAACCTCTCCCTAATAAGTTGAACCTTCTCCATAGTCTCATGAACCGAATCTGTACCAATCATGGCTACCTCACCTACCTCAAACCAACCGATAGGAGACCTACACCTCTGACCATAAAGTGCCTCATAAGGGGCCATATGAATGCTAGAGTGAAAGCTATTGTTGTAGGCAAACTCGATAAGAGGTAAGTGATCATCCCAATTACCTTTGAAATCAATAACACAAGCTCTCAACATATCCTCCAAAGTCTGAATAGTATGCTCTACTTGGCTGTCCGTCTGAGGGTGAAAAGTTATGCTAAGCTTCACTTGAGTAGCAAGACCTCTCTAAAATGATCTCCAGAACTGGGAGGTGAACTGAGTACCTCTATCTGAAATGATGGACAATGGGACACCATGTAATTGGACTATCTCCTGGATGTAGAGTCTGGTATAATCATCCGCTGAATCCATAGTCTTGACAGCTAGGAAGTGGGCTGATTTAGTCATTTTTTCGACAATCACCCAAATGGAATCATGTTTCCTTTGAGTACGAGGCAAACCTGCAATAAAGTCCATATTGATCGTTTCCCACTTTCAAGTAGGAAGGTCAATATCTTGAATCATGCCACCCGGTCGCTGATGATCTACCTTCACTTGCTAACAGTTGGGACACTTAGCCATAAAACTGGCTATGTCCCTCTTCATACACTTCCACCAATAGACTTCCTGTAGATCAGTATATCTTGGTGGCACTAGGGTGAATAGAATATCTGGAACTATGAGCCTCAGTCAAAATATGTTGTCTTAACCCATCTACATCTGGCAGACATAATCGACCCTGATAACGAAGCACACCATCTCCCCCTTGGGAGAAAACCTCAACCCTTTGCTGAAGTACTACACCATTTAGCTGAAGCAAAATAGGATTACTGTCTTGCTTTGCCTTCACTTCAGCTACCAGAGATGATTCAAAACCATTCTGAACAATAACACCACTTTCTGTCGAGTCCATAAGGCAAACTCCCAACCGAGCAAGCCTATGAACCTCCTTAACCAATTCCTTCTTCCCTTCGTTGACTGAAGATACACTACCTATAGAAAATCTACTAAGTGCATCCGCTACAACAATCGCCTTACCCGGATGGTAAAGCACACTCATGTCATAATCCTTAAGGAGCTCAAGCCATCTCATTTGACGAAGATTAAATTCCTTTTGAGTTAAAACATACTGAAGACTCTTATTATCGGTGAATACATCTACGTGAACACCATACAAGTAGTGTCTCCAAATCTTCAAAGCAAAGACCACGACTGTTAACTCAAGATCATGAGTAGGGTAGTTCTTCTCATGAACCTTAAGCTGTCTAGAGGCATAAGAAATCACTTTACCATACTGCATCAAAACACAACGCAAACCAATTCGAGAAGCATCGCAATACACAACAAAGTCATCTAGGCCCTCGGGTAGAGCCAACACTGGAGCTGTGGTCAACCTAGTCTTCAATTCCTGAAAGTTCTTCTCACATAGATCAAACCACTAAAATTTTACCTTTTTCTGAGTCAATCGAGTCAAAAGGGCAGCAATGGAAGAAAACCCTTCCACAAACCTCCTGTAGTAACCAGCCAAACCCAAAAAGCTCCAAATATCAGACGGAGAAGTGGGTCTAGGCCAGTTCTTCACTGCCTCAATCTTTTGAGAGTCAACCCGAATACCATCTCTAGTCACAATATGACCCAGAAAAGCGACAGACTGCATCCAAAATTCACACTTGTTGAACTAGGCAAACAACTGCCGATCCTTGAGGGTTTGCAACACAACTCTCAAATGGTCTGCATGCTCCTCCTAACTTCGAGAGTAGATAAGAATATCATCAATGAAAAGAATCACAAACATATCCAAATACTGTTTGAACACACGGTTCATCAAATCCATAAAGGCTGCAGGAGCATTTGTTAGACCAAAAGACATAACAATAAATTCATAATGACCATACCGAGTCCTGAAGGCTGTCTTTGGAATATCACACTCAAACACGAAGCTGATGATAACCAGATCTAAGGTCGATATTGGAGAAGAAACTAGCACCCTGAAGCTGATCGAACAAGTCATTAATCCTAGGAATGGGATACTTATTCTGAATCGTGACCTTGTTCAATTAAAGGTAGTCGATACACATCCTAAGGGAACGATCCTTTTTCTGCACAAACAAAACTGGGGCACCCCATGGGGAAATGCTAGGCCTGATAAAACCCTTATCAAGAAGATCCTTCAACTGATCTTTTAACTCTTTAAGTTTCGCGGGAACCATTCTATAGGGAGGGATAGAGATAGGATTCGTATCTGGAAGAAGATCTATCCCAAAGTCAATCTTCCGCTCAGGAGGGACTCTGGGGAAATCTTCGAGAAACACTTCTGGGAACTCATTCACAATCGGGACAGACTGAAGGGATGGGGTTTCGTACTCCGTGTCCATAACCCAAACTATATGATAAACATAACCCTTAGAAATTATCTTCCTATCCTTAAGATAAGATATGAAATGACCTTTAGAGGATGGGGGGCTACCTTTCCACTCTAAGACGGGTTCATTTGGAAACTTGAAACTGAAAACCTGAGTACAATAATTAAATAAAGCATAACAAGCATACAACTTATCCATACCAAGAATAACATCAAAATAAGTCATCTCCAACTCTACTAAATTCGCTGAAGTGACTCTGTGAAGGACTAAGATGGGGCAATTTAGGTAGATTCTTTTGGCTAGGACTGACTCACCAACATGAGTAGAAACACAAAAGGGTTCTAAAAGCAATTCAAGACAAATTTTGAATTTGCATGCTATATAAGGGTTCACAAAAGATAAGGAGGTACCGGGGTCTAACAAAGCATACACATCAAGAGAGAAGACTTTCAATATAGCAGTAACAACATCCAATAAACTGTCCTGGTCCTGAAGAGAGGACATAGCATAAATACGGTTTTGGCGCTGACCACCAGAACTAGAAGCAGTGCCTTGCTGGGCTGGTTGACCTCCTGGGGCTACTGGAGAAGGCTGAGCCTTACTACTTCCCTGCCTCTTCTTAGCCGAAGGATAATCTCTAATCATGTGTCCAACCTATCCACATCCAAAGCATGCACCTGTGCCCAAACGACACTCTCTTGGGTGATTCTTCCCACACTTGCTACAAATAGGATGGGAGGATCCTTTAGAAACACTCCCCTGAGACTACGAATAAGAACCAGATCCTCTACCAGTATGATCATGACGAGGCCTCGGGGCCTAGGTAGGGGCACTAGTAGAAGAATGAACGGGTCCTGATAACTTTTTCTAAAACAAGGAGCGATGTCTGCCACCAGACCTCTGATGGCCAAAAACTGAACCCTCGGATCTAACTCTCTTATTCTCTCTAGCTATCTCCCTAAGCTTGTCCCCCTCGATCTGGTGAGCATGAGTCATAAGTCTGGAGATACTCATGTCACTCAACATTATTGCAGATCTACACTCCTTTTTCACCAAGTTTGAGACTCCATAGATATACTTGCTCATCTGATCCTGTAGGTCAGCCACCATAGCAGGAGCATATCTACAGAGCTGAGTGAACCTCAAACTGTACTCCTGGACTGTCATGGATCCCTATCTCAAGTTCACAAACTCCTCGGCCTTTACTTGCCTTAACTCCCTCGAAAAGAACCAGTCGAGGAAAGCCCTTTCGAAACACTCCCAAGTCATAGGGACCTCATCTCTAGCCCTAGCTTCCTTCCATTGCATGAACTAGATATGAGCAACATCCTTGAGTTGATAGGATGCTAACTCAACACTATCAACCCCAGCCACTTGCATAACATCAAAGATTTTCTTTACCTCATCCAAAAAGTTAAGTGGATCTTGCCCAACCTTTGAACCCTAGAATTCAGGCGGGTTCATATGGATAAAATCACGAACTCAAGCCGTTACCCCACTTAGAGGATGGACGGGGATAGGAGCCGACTGGTTGTCCTGAGCGGATAAGGTCTGGCCTAGCATATAAATGGCATTCCTGAACTCCTTATTCATGACCTCGGGGGCCGGAACAGTAGGAGGAGCATTCTGAGCAGCTCAGTGAGGCATAGCACATCGAGGAATAATCTAAAATGTACAAGGAAAGGATTAGAGAGATATTAGAGTTAAACTCTAACGCACGATGTGACATTGAAAGAAGTGAGGTTTTTCCAAGATATCTCATAGCTTCTCCCTCATAAGTGTGGCGCGCTTCACACACATGAAAGAGATCCTACTCGATGGATCTTTCAGACATCCTAGGACTCTTGAACCTGAGGCTCTGATACCAATTTTGTCACACCTCGAGGTTACCCCCTAGACGTAACACGGGATACGGGGCAGTGACCTAGACTAACCTTTAGTCATAGCATAATCAGTTATTCATAAGAAAGCATAGAGGAAACATATATAGAATAATAGGCAACCCAAATCCATAAATGATAAGTCAATATAAAACATAGTTTTAAAAGGGTGACTTGAACACTGACTATGTCTGAAAAGCCTCTACACATGACATAAGGAGTTTCTAGGACAAGACCCTAGCTAACTCAAGGTACGTAAGTAAATAGTCAAAAAATAGCTTGAATCATAACTAGCCCTCAAACCATAAGGACTCACTGACACCAACTGAAAATGGCATGCAGTCTCTAGCCACGTACCTGAGGAAGGAAACCTGAATCTGCATCATCAAGAGGATGCAATACAAAATAAGCATCAGTACTATAGGATGTACCTAGGATGTGAGATATGCATGATCATGATAAGAACATACTTAAAACATGCTTAAAATGAGCTCTTGCGAAATAAGAGATGGCATAAAAAGTTATCAAGATATAAGACATGAACATGAAGTAAAGTCAAGGTTCAATATAAAGTATCATATAACTTTATAGCTTGAAATTAATCATGTGGGAGTTTATCTTAACAAACGTTAAACCATGATAAGCTACATAGATTCCAGTGTCATGCACCCACACTAAAAAGGTTGTCCTAACCGGCGAAGGTTAGAACCATGTTCATAAGAATCCTTTCATAAGACACGGAAGGCAACCTACGGTGGCAACATAGTTTTGGACTTGAGTTATCTAGAACCCTCATCTCTCGGTGCTAAATACTACTACCCAAACATATAACATGATACTCACATACATATGACATATCTAGATGTCAAGCTTATTCATAAACATGTTTATAACCCGGATGTTCATACTACTCACGAATCTTGGTTTAGAAAATGATTCATGAACATTGATGGCACATCGAGTGTCTTGCATTGCATAATAGTTCATAACTTAAAAACATGCATGGCAGTAGTTCAATTTCATAATAACATATACTTTCATAAAACATAGGACTAGGCATGCACTCGTTGAAATTTGTGAAAACATGCTATCAAATACTCAATTTACTTGATCAAGTTATGCAGGTAAAATTTGCCATAATTAGCCCTTAATTTTGAAATAGGAGTTCATATGTAAAAACCCATACAAAATCATGCAATTTAGTAGTAATTTCATAATAAAATCATGAGAAGGCAATCTATACCAAAACCCATAAGAATTGGGTAAGAACCCTAATTTGAAAGTTCATGAAATCAAAATAGAGATTTGGGGTTTTGGGCACAAGGGTGAAAGGAACCCTTTGTTGAATACCCACATACCTTGATTGAAGCTAACCCACTTGAAATTGAAAATAAAGGAGACTTGAACTTGGAGCTTGAGACTTGGGGCTTGAAGAGGTTATTTTTCCTTTTTGGAAGATGAATGAGGTAATGAGAAGGGACTTAGGTTAATTGGTGTAGAAACCCTACTAAAAGTGGCCAAAATGACCTCACTTAGGTGTTAAAAGGGTGGGTAATTATGAAAATACCCCTGAGATTTAATTAAGAAAAGTTGATAAAAGGGGTCGGCTTCAGGAATCACGGATCGCTTCCACAGGTCGTGGTTTGAACCAAGACTCATGATTCCCACTCATGGTTCCTAGACAAATGATTATACTACTGAATACATTCTACAGGTCAATAGGACGGACCCGTAGAACGGACTACGATTCATAGAACTAATTTGTCATTCTTAAGGGATTTGATAGGCCTCTGATCAGGTCCCACGAGTCAACAGGATGGACCTATAATTTATACTACGGTCCATCGTCTTGACTTGTGGTTCCTGGGAATCGGTCAGTCCTCAGGTTTCATTCCACTAGTTGACAGGACGGGTCGTAGACTGAACTACAATCCATAGAACTAACTAGTGGTTCTCAGACCACGGTTCCACTCCATGACTCGTGGTTCAAAACACAGTCCATGGTTTGGACTCGTCATTTCTGAAAAGTTCAGAATTTTCAGATTTCTTAAGTTTAAAAGCTGGATCAACTTTTGAGGTGTTACATTCATGTAAAGTGTCAGCCATCAGCTTTCCAAATGTGAATTTTGGTTGACTTCAGTCACTTTCTTAGGGCATGTGGTGTCAGAAAAGAGGGTGATGGTGGATCCCCAAAAGATTAAGACAGTTAATAGTTGGGTTCTGCCTAGCTCTACGACCGAGGTAAGGAGTTTTGTGGGGCTTGCAGGCTACTATCACAAATTTTTCAAGGACTTTGCATCCATCGCTACTCACTTGACAAGGTTGACCAAGAAGGAGGTATCATTTTTGTGGTCCGACAAGTTTCAAGAGAGCTTCCAAAAGCTCAAGACACTTCTTACTATAACTCACATCCTAACTCTGCTGGTTGAAGGTAAGAATTTCATTGTGTATTGTGATGCTTCACATTCAGGTTTGGGTGTTGTGTTGATGCAGGAAAAGAATGTTATAGCTTATTCTTCAAGGCAGTTGAAACCTCATGAGAAAAATTACCCAATCCATGACTTGGAGTTGTCAGCGGTGGTCTTTGCACTCAAGATTTGGAGACGCTACCTCTATGGTATCAAGTGTGAAGTGTTCACAGACTATCACAATTTGCAGCATGTGTTTACTCAGAAGGACTTGAATCTGAGGCTGAGGAGGTGGATGGAGTTGTTGAAAGATTATGATATGACCATATAGTATCATTCGAGCAAGGCTAATGTGGTGGCAGACGCATTGAGCCGGAAAGCAGTCAGCATAGGCAGTTTGTCTTGTTTGGGGTTGTCCAAAAGACCATTGGCTAGGGAGATTCAGACACTAGAATCTAAGTTCATGCAATTGGGCAATTTCAAAACAAGGTGGGTTATTGGTCAGTATTGAGGTCAAATCCACATTCATAGAAGAAATAAAGGCCAAGCAGTTTCAGGATGCACAGTTGAACAAGCTTTGGAGCAAGGTAGTATCCGAAGAGTTCGGGGATGCCACGTTGGGCGCTGATGGGGAGATAAGCTTCAGGGGAGCACTTGTCTTTCTCGGGTTGATGACTTGATTCAGAATGTATTGGCAGAGGCTCATGGTTCATGGTTCATGGTATTTAATTCATCCGAGCATAACCAAATTGTACCGAGACTTGAGGCAAATTTATTGGTGGCCTGGGATGAAAAGGGACATAGCCGATTATATGTCCAAGTATCAGAATTGTCAGTAGGTCAAGTATGATCACCAAAGTCCTGCAGGATTGCTTCAGAGAATGCCCATTCTCGAGTGGAAGTTGGAGAGAATATCCATGGATTTCGTGGTAGGTCTTCCTAAGACTTTGAGAAAGTATGACTCTATTTGGGTCATTGTGGACAGGCTGACCAAGTCTGTTCATTTAATTCTAGTCAGGGTGACTATAATTCACAGCAGTGGGCTAATATTTATGTTAAGGAGATTGTTATACTGCACGGGGTGCCACTCTCAATCATTTCAGACAGGGGTACTCAGTTTACCTCTAAGTTTTGGGGTAAGTTGCACGAAGAGTTGGGCACTCAACTCACGTTCAGCACAACGTTTCATCTTCAAATGGATGGCCAATCAGAGAGGACAATCCAAATATTGGTGAACACGCTGAGAGCATGTGTGATCGTCTTTGGGGGTCATTGGGACATATTTCTATCATTGTGTGAGTTCTCATACAACAACAACTACCACTTCAATATTGACATGGCACCGTTCGAGTCACTGTGTGAGAGGGGATGTAGATCACCTATAGGGTGGTTTGAGGAAGGCGATATGAAACCCTTGGGCATGTACTTGGTAAGGAAAGCTCAGGAAAAGGTGTGGGGAATTTAAACCCTGTTGCTAGCAGCCCAAAGGAGGCAAAAAGAGTACGCAGATTACAAGATAAAGGGCATGGATTTTCAGGTTGGTGAGCAGGTGTTATTGAAAGTGTCACCAATGAAGGGAGTTATGCGATTTGGAAAAAAAGGAAAGCTCAGCCCTCGGTATATTGATCCATTCAAGGTTCTCGAGATTATAGGTCCAGTGGCTTACAAGCTAGCATTGTCACCCAGTTTATCCGGAGTCTATCCAGTCTTCCATGTATGTATGTTGAAGCGATACCATAGGGATGGAGAATACATTATTAAGTAGGATTCAATTTTTCTAGACAAGGATCTTCAATATGAAGAGGAACCGATTGCAATTCTTGATCGGGATGTCCGAAAGTTGAGGTCAAAGAAGATCAAATTTGTGAAAGTTCAATGAAAGCATCATCCGATTGAGGAAGCCACTTTGGAAACTGTGAAGGGTATGCGGGACAAGTACCCTCACTTGTTTGAGGATTCAGATACTAAACTTTCCTTATTTTACTTTATATTTTTGGGTTTGATCATTCAGGGATAAATGATGGGTAAATTGGTATCTGTTGTAATGACTAGGTACATTGTTACAGATAAACCTTTCGTGCCATGTTTTGGGTCAGAAAACTTTCAAGTTTGGGAGTTGGAAATTTTGGGCTAGACTAGTCTCGATCGGTTTCAGAGCGAGATATGGTCTAGGGAAATCTGGATAAGGATTGGGTAATGTGTCTTGTGTTGATCTAGTTTTTCCATTAGCTAAGGTGTTAAGGAATCTTGGAGACTTTTCAGAATCGAATTTGGGTAAGTAGAACTCCCGGTATTAAAGTTGACGTGAAAGAATTATTTTAGAATGTCAAGATTTAAGGTGTGTTGTAAAATGGGTAATTTTTGAGATTTTCTGAGATTCTGTCCCATGTTAACCGCTATAGCAGTTGACACTATGCTACCGCAGCTATCTATAGTGGAATAATTTTTGCTATAGTGGAAGTCAACGACGGTCAACACTACATAGCGGTCGATTTTGCTATGGCGGCATCCCTATAGTGCTGTACGGACTACTATAGCAGACTGAGTTAGGATTAATGCAGAAACTTCTCCAAAACGTTTAGTTTTTCCTCAAGAATATTTTGTAGAAGGGCAGAGGCGAATTGGGCAATTTCAAGTCGGATTTTCACCAAATTTCATTCTAAAGGTAAGAAGTCACTCCCCTACACTAGTACTTCGATTTCCGGTTAGTAGAATTTATAGCTATGGGCTTGGAAGAAGGTTTGGATTGACCTAAGAATGGTAGAATCCGGGGAAAAAGGGGATTCTAGGGTGTTAAGTTCTTGGGTCCTGAATATTATTATTGGGTTATGATCTATTCACCATAATTCACTTAATGTATCCGTAAAACTGATAGATTTAGGCGAATTAATGGTGGAAAAACCCTAAAATGGATGGAATGATTATAGTTTTGTCCTGGGATTGAGATTTTGTATAATCTGGGTATTTTAGGCCATTGGACTGATGTTAGCATTTTGTATAATCATTTTTTGACCAAGAACAAGCAAATGCTTTGGAAATCGGGAAGGCTCTGGTCCAGTAGAGATTTTGAGTTATTCGAGGTAGATGATGGTTACTGTCTTTTCCAATATGGAATATGTGTTTATGTACTACGCTTAGTATTGTATTAGTTTGCATGCTTAGGGGATGGAATTATGAATGTCTAGCTATCCTGTTTTAATTATGTGAAATGAACTGGTTTGGTTTCTTGTTAGTTTACGAGTGTGATATTGTTCATCATTTATTGACTTGTTGGATTGTGTGTGACATTCTGTTGGCTCAGGTACCACGCCTATTACAAGTTATATACTGGTTGGATCAGGTACCATGCCTGGTACGGGAATGATATCGGTTGACTTGGGTACCACGCCTAGTATAGGTTCTATATATCGGTTGGCTCGGGTACCACGCCTGGTACAAATTTGATTTTACTTGCATTGATTGTGTTCTGACGATGGTTCCATGAGTGGATGGGGTTGTACTCTTGATATGTGTTTGTTGCATGATGGTCCTTGAGAGACCAGGTGGTTGTACGTAATTGTGGGGTTGGTCATAGTGTAGACCGGGACTACATGTTAAACACATAGGCGTTGTCTTAGAGATCTGTAGTTGTTCTGGATTATTTTAAGGGAGCCTATGTTATTGTCATGGTGTAGTGTGAAATGGCTGTCAGACTTGTTATATGTGATTGGTAAGCTAGAGAAAAGTCTTAGAGTCTAATTGATTGCTGGCTTGTATTACATGTTTACCTTACTTTACTTAGTTTTAGCTTATTGTTCATATCTTGTGTATCAGAGCTGACAGATGATCCTACCAGTACACGATGGTTGTGTACTGATTCTGAACTTGTTTTTACTTTTATGAGTACAAGACATCTTTTGGCGGCTCCTACGCGACCTCAGATCTAGTCCCGACGATTCCAGATTGCAAGGGTTAGCTGCTTCTTTCAGACTACCTTGTCTTCATCCCGTTTAATTGTAGCCCATTTGTTTCGGGCTTAAACGCTTATTTTATTGGGGTTGCATTTCTATTTTACACTTTTGATAGATATTTTGGTATGGTGACTTTCAGGTTCTAGAGGTAGTTTTTTGCAGGATCTTGTTTAGTATTATTTTTGAATATGAATGTTAGTTTATTTTAATACAGCTGGTTTTGAGCTGTTAGAATTGCTGAGTGTTAGGTCGATATTGGTTCGCTCATCCGGAATTTTTGGGGTGAGTACCAATCACAACGGATTGGATTGTGACACAGATGCACGTGTTCTCACCATCTACGAAGTTTAGTGTGAAAGAATTAGATACCAATTTGGATCGCAAGATACTAATTGGAATCAAGTAATAGCACGAGAAATGAAAAGAGTTGAGGTTTCCTAAGGTCCTGTAGCCTCCTATAAAAAAGTACAAACGTCTCTATACCATTTTGCAAGGCCCTACTAGACACTTTCTTGTACAATAAGATCAACGAACACAGGACTCTGATACAGACTTTGTTACAACCCAACCGGCCGTGAGTGGCACCCAACACTAACCCTACAATGGGAGAACCAATTAACCAATGCTTAACCTTATACTTTGTCATGATCCAACCGGATCGTGAGTGGCACCCATACTAAACCTCTAGTGGAAGAACCAACTAACCCAAACTCAATTCTCAAACTTAACTAATTTTAGAAGAGATAGATAAAACCCAACAATTAAGTCATAATGTGTCAATTCTAATATAAATGAAAAATGATATGCGGAAGTAGTTTAACATCCCCCAAGGAACTGAAAGTCACCGTAAGAGAACTCTAACCAAAACATCATCTAGGATATCCAAAAATCCTAAAGAAATAGTAAATGATAAGAGTACCATTGTTTGAAAGATGCACAATAACTCATACAGGATCCATGGAAATTTGAGAAATAGTGCTCACCCTTGGATCTGAAGTCAACTCCTCTAATCTAGCCAAGGTCGCTTCTCAGCCTCTGAAACACGGTCTACACTCGATAAAAGAACAGTACAGGGTAGTATCAGTACAACACACAATGTATTGGTAGATATCATAGGCCGACTCAAACTAAAAGATGAATACAGTAAAATCATATATCAAGTAAAAGAGACTTCAACACTTAGCATATAATTAGTCAATAGATAATCATCTCAAGTAAAGTCAATAAACATATCAAGTTCATAGAATTCACTAGGTACTAACACAAAATGTAAGAGTTTACTTTTAAATCAGATCACATGGACTTCTTCCCATCCATCTCTCATCAATAAGTCTAGTCTTTTGGTTGCATTCAACTGATCTCATCAGCTTACTACGAACAAACATACAACTATGTATTACTAAGCAAAAGAGTGTACATACATGCTAAAAGGACTTATTTTTGCCCAACTAGCCATGACCTGCAGTGGACCCAACGTCTTCATGTACCATACGAGTGTGCTATCTGATCCACAATAATCATATCAGCATCAAATCAATGTAACTAGGCTCTCAGACCTATCCCTCATGAATATACATAATTCCCAAGGCACAATTATACTTAGCCATTTCAACTCACTTAATACTTCCTGTTTATTTAGTTTATTCATTCAAATATAAAAGGAACACACATACAATTCCACCATGTCCGAAGATCAATCACAAATTACACATTTTTCTACATAACATGTAATGATATGAGTCTCAACTCTAATTAGACCATAACGTACCTCGAGTGAAGAATACCACCCGCAAGTCAACTCACAACAGCTTTGCCTTTTCTCAATTCTTTAGCAAGCTCAAGGTCTATAAACAACAATTATATAAGAGTAATTAGTTGTTTACTCTTCATTTCAGGTCTTGAGAATTTAACCCATCAATTCTACGCTTTAATGAGATTCCTAACGTTCCCCAAGGGTTAACTAATCAATAACTAGGCTCATAACATTCATAAAATCAATACCCAAATAGTTTCTAATCAAGTTCACCCATTTTAGCTATTTTATACCTAAATGTTACATCTTTATGGAACCCAGGATTCCTCATTAGCAATAATCATGCTAACAATAATTAATTTCATGAGAGGAGTAAAAAAAATACATTCTAGGATCAATTCTAGGTGAAAAATACCTACCCATAGAGTTCTTCCCCAAGTGGATGCTTCTAGGGCTCAATTACAAGAATTTCACTATCAATGCCCACCTTAAAGGTCTAACAAAGATTAATAATCCATAAAAAATAATCAATAACCAAAGAGGTTTTATGGATTATTTACCTCAAATGATGATGAATGCCCTAGTTTCTTGAGAGAACCACTTATTAGAGTTTTAGAACAAGTAGGAGTTATTAGAAAATAACACAGAAAGCTGAAGAACATACAAATATACTTTCCTGTCTCCTCATCGCGATGAATGGTCTCTTATCGCGATGAGACTTCCCTTCATTGCGGTGAGTGTCAATTTCTCACCTCAGACCCACATTTCACGACACACTTTACTATAGGGATCTCACGAATTAATCCCGATGATAACAATCATATTCAAAGTTTTATGAACCCGAATTCAGTCTCGAAACTTCCTATAGGACCTTACGATAGTTGGCTACTCAAAAAGTGATACCACACTATCACACGACAACACATGATTTATGAATCATTGTTAAGGCACAACATACTATATTTTTGTCTAAGCTCACTCTAGCCTGAGATTTTAACAACTCACAACCTAGAGACAATTCTAGCCAGGTACTTACGTCCTTACTTTACTATAACGATGGAACAGGTCATTACACATTATTTTACTATGATAAATTTGTCAATATATATAATAATTTGTGAAATTTAATGACCCACTTGTCTCTGAAGAAAACCAGGTTAATTTGAGTATACTCCTTCTGTTCATTTTGTCTTAATTTGATACAGTTGAAAATTTAAGAATGTAAAAAAATAATTGAAATTTATGGTCTCAAATTAAAGGTGTATACAAACCAAAAATATGCTTTCATATTGTTTTAAGCGTAGTATGAAATTCCTATAAATAGTGACGTTTAAAGTAAAAAGAGATTTTTGTTATAAAATATTATAGTTAGTGTGGATGTTCACTACTTCAAGAATTTACTCCCACTAATTTTCTTCATGATGTATATTTACTTCTCCACTACTCACACATCATTATGGGTATAATTTTCACACCTTGTCACCTCCCCCATAATCTTCTTGTTTAATATTTTGTAATGACAACCTTTTGTATGCCTCTATGAAAACTATAAATAGAAGAATAGGATCTCATATTGTTGACACTTGAACATTTGGAAGAATAAGGAAACTCTCCTCTCTTGTCTCTCTATATTTCTTATCTATTTTATTGTTCATATCATTTCTCTTTTAGTTTGATTTTAAAATACGTTATCAACACGAGTCTCTAATTTCACTCCCATTTTCAAGTTGAGCCTAATTTTTTCATTTGGTATGTATTTACAACTTTACGCTATCCATGATTATCTAACAATACTTACACAGATAACTTCTTCATTTTTGTTGGAATGTTCGACCGGCTGATTCCTTGTTTTTCGTATTTTTCTTTGCTTTTGATAATCAAAATATAAGTACTAGTAGGTGTCTCTATAAATATATATTGCATACTGCACAATAAAGTTTCACTATAAAATGGGCGCTATATCAAGTTTTCTCAATAATATGCTTATTTTGTATATGTGAAATTTCTATGTAACAGTTAAAAATTTGTTGATATACCCTTTTTCATGGTAAGATTTTATCATACTTTATAATTTTTTTTGTCGAAATGTACTGAAATATTTTACTGTAGTAAAGGAGTGACGAAAATAAATTTAGAGCACAAAGTCATGTTTTGACTTAATGTACTAAGTCTAAGACAAGAAATGGTGATTTTTCAAAAGGCTCGAGGGAGCGAGTTATAATACACTTTAGCCTATTATGCTATTGGTTGAGGGTAAAATGAGGATTCAAGTTTCATCGCACCAAAAGGATAAGACATTGGGCTAGAAGTCACGATGCATCATGTTGATAAGATATCGGGTTCAAGTCTAACCACAATATATTGATGATATAATGATGATTAAAGCAAAATAATATGCTTTTGATTTAAAGTCATGAATCCGTCCAATTGATTTTCTCCATTCTCTGATATGAATGTGGCAGCAGTTCATAATATGTATGAAAGAAGACAAGTGGTTGAATGTATGAATATGAACGTGAAGGAATAAAATTTAAAAGGTCATCATTGTGAAAGTTGGGTTTAAATCCCACCAAATATGGCCAAACATATGGGTAAGGCGTTCGATTCAAGTCTCAACATAATATATTTACGATATAATAATGATTGAGCAAACTAATATGCTCTTAATAAAAATTGTAAAATTCGTCCCATCAAATTTGCTCCATTCTATGAAGTGAATGTGGTAGCAATACATGATAAGTCTTAAAGATGACAAAATAATTATTATGATTGTACAAATAAATGTGGGATCGAGTGACAAAGGACAAAAAATAACAGTCATCATTATGGTTAAAAAAAATAAAGAATTATGGGTTCTCAAAATGGTCCTTCAAAGGGTGAAGTAATTTATTGCCATCTCAAAATGGTCCTTCAAAGGGTGAAAGTAGTTATTGCGATTTGGTATGAAAGGTCATTTGACACGTAATTTTTATGGACCTAATTTGATAATTTTATAAATCCTCCATCAAAATAAAAGAATATAAAGTGATGGTGCACTTTACCTTTCAAAGTAATGTTGAGGTGAATCATATAAATATAATAAATGTCAAGGCATGACAATGAGCTCCTAATGCAAATTTATGAAGCATATATATAAGATTATAGTCCATTTCTTTAAGAGAATGTGACTTGTGATAAGCATATGAATGCTCACGAATTCTTGAAAGTTAATATGTCAAGATGTGATAAATATTGTGTATAAAGACATGCTCATGTATAATTGGATGAATGTTACTGTTAGTAATTTCTATTTTGTGGACTCACATATTAATATTTATACATAGATATGCTATAATTAAAAAAGGTCATTTTATGATCTAATAAAGTATTAAAGTCTTTTTGGGCCTAATAGTAAATATCTATTGATATGAGGTTTATTTTAAACAAGTTGAAACCTCTTAGCCTTTTCTTTATTTTGATGAAAACTTATGGAAAAAGGTACCTTTCCTGAAAAGGCGCTTCAGCTGTCTTTATAAGATTTGGTTCTTAAACCAGAAGAGACGTCTCTTTCTCTTTTCTTCTCCATCTCAAAAAAAGAACACCAAACAGAGCGCTTTTCAAGGTCTAGAAGATCAGTCTTCTTCACTCAAGTTATTACAATGGAACAAGATTAGTGTTTCGACCATTCTTTTAGTTTTGTATATCTGTCTAATGGTTTACATGCGATTGGATTGAATTCTTTAAAATTTCTAACAAGTGATATCATGAGCAAGGTTTGTTAGATTATTAGACGTGTTTTCAATTTTTATTTTTGGGTCAAATTCAGATAAGAGAACACTCAATTTTTTCCAAGTCTGCGATCCTTGTGAAGGATTTTCTGTAATTTTGTTTTACCAAATCTGTCAAGTTTTTTTGTTGGGACATCATTGTTTTGGTTTATAATGATCCATTCCAAATGAGAAAAGGAAAAAGTGGAGTGAACCACTCTTTTGTTTCAACTTTTTATTATTATTAAAATAATGGAAAACGATTCTTTCTAGTCCTTTTACATTTTGGAATAAAAAGAAAGATGAGAAAAGAAACCTTTTAGTTCTCGATTTTTTATTGTTCTAAAAACAAAAAATATATGTATGGAAAAAAAAAATTCACTGAAGCCTTGAATGAAGACTTGGAAATAAAGTTTGTTTTTGGGGCAACTTTTTTGCCGTTATCTGTGGAACGAGTACTTTCAAAAAAAATTATATATATTTTGGAGCAAAGTATTGTAGATATTTTCTACAAATATTTTAATTTTCTTTAAAAAAAATTCTTCTTTCTACATTATAGTACAATCTTCTGCAAATTTTTGAACAAGAATCTTGTCGTACTTTCAAGATTTGTATTCTTTTTTGTGCTATTATTCAATTGTGCTTCTTGTTAAAAAGCGAGTAGATTGAACCAATATATTGTCAAAGTAATCTCTATTGTGTAGATTTTATTTACTTTGAACATGTAAGCTTGTTTATATATACGAAATAATTATCCCAAAGGAAGATTATTTTGGCCAGACTACATATAGTCATGAATATGTGATACATTTGTAATACATGCTGATAATGTGTTGGTCCAAAGAAAGGCATATTGTTAGGCCGTTTTAGTAATCAATATTCATGAACTGTGTATACGAGTATCACTTACAAGTTATTATTTCTGTCCAAAGATTAAATGATAATGTTGTGTTAGGTATCTTGAAATGAGCCCACTTTTATGTATATGTGTTGATAAATATATAGTTTTAAATTTATCATTTTCCTTCAGTTTTATTTAATTAATTATCTTCACATATACATGATTTATTTGAATGATTAATTGTGAGTATTATTTTATCTTATAGTGTCTTCTATATCTGCCAATATGAACAATATTCCTGTGCATAATGACACAAACTTTAAGAAATGAGATTTGACTGAGCTTATAGCTCAATGTGTACAAGAAGAGGATAGAATTAAACAAGAGCAAATTAAAAGTGCTCACTTGGCATCTACCTCTGAAATTAAAACCATTGCACATAAGCGAAAAAGGAGTAAGACTAAATAAACTGTAGATAAAAGAACATCATTATGTTTCTTTTGTAAGAAACTTAGTCACATAAAGAAAATGTGTTCCAAGTACGCTATCTGGCGTGAAAGAAAGGTAAACTTCTCAACTTCGTTTGTTCAGAAGTTAATTTGGCTATGGTACCTAGTGACACTTGGTGGATAGATACGGGTGCAACTACTCACGTAAGTGCCACTATGCAGGACTGCCTACGCAACCGAGTGTCAATTGTGCTGAAAGATACATCTATGTGGGTAATGACAATAAAGCACTTGTGGAGGCTATTGGTGTCTTTAGAATTCTATTAGATACTGGTTATTATTTGAAATTAGAGGAAATATTTATTGTACCATCATTTAGATGGAACTTATTTCCATTTCATGTTTGGACATATCTAGATATAGTTGTTCTATTGGAAATGAAATCTGTAGTATTTCTCTAAATTCTAATATTGTTGGAACTGGTACTTTGGTTGATAAGTTATATAAATTAAACAGACAAGCCTCATGCAGTAACAAAAACCTGCATTCAAGTAATTTCGGTACTAAGCGCAGATTAACAAATGAGAATTCATCAATGTTATGGCATAAGCGATTGAGTCATATTTCTAAACAAAGAATACAAAGGCTTGTGTCAGAAGGAATTCTTAATTCCCTTGATTTATCAAATTTTAAAATTTGTATAAAATGCATAAAGAAAAAATAAACAAATATAAGGAAAAGAGGTGCTTATAGGAGTAAAGAATATTTAGAGTTGATACACAGAGACATTTGCGATCCGTTTCCTACGGCTTCATGGAATGATCAATAATATTTTATTAACTTTATGGATGATTACTCTCGCTACGGATATGTCTATTTAATTCATGAGAAGTCACAATCTTTGAACCTTTTTAAAATTTTCAAAGCTGAAGTTGAAACTCAATTATGAAAGAAAATTAAGGCTGTCAAATCTGACCATGGAGGAGAATATTACGGTAGATATGATGGATCAGGTAAACAACGTCCAGGACCTTTTGCAAAGTATTTGAGAGAATGTGAAATTGTACTTTAGTACACTATGCCAGGAACTCTGAATCAAAATAGTGTATATGAGAGATGAAATCGAACTCTTAAAGATATGGTAAGAAGTATGATTAGTCACTCTTCTTTACCTGAATCGTTTTGGGGAAAAGTATTAAAAGCTGCAGTTTACATATTAAATAGAGTTTCAAGCAAAGCCGTAGCTAAAACTCCATACGAGTTTTGAATTGGTAAAAAGCCTAGTATTAATCACTTACATGTCTGGGAATGTCCAGCCGAAGCAAGGCCTTACAAGCCTAATAAAAAGAAACTGAATTTCAAAACTGTTAGTTGCTACTTTATAGGTTACTCAGAAAGGTCGAGAGCTTTTAAGTTTTACGACCCCTCAAGCAGATCCTTTTTCAAAATACGAAAGGCCAAATTTATTGAGGATGTTGATTATGATGGGAGCAATCAAAACAAATAAATTATGTTTGAAGAGGAATTTGATAATATCCCTTTTACTAGTGAAAATGAATTGGTGGCTTTACTAAATAATTTTCAATTTGTAAATTAGGATTATGTAGAAAACACAATGCTATTGCCCCCTGTTCAAGTTGATGTTTCTCAACAACCTCAAGTTGAAGTGCCTAAAAGAAGATCTAGCAGTCAAAGAAGAAATGCATTTTTTGATGACTATGTTGTTTAGCTCCAAGAACATGATTTTCACATGGGATTAAAAATGATCCTATAATTGTTAGTCAAGTAAAATTATGTCAAAACTCTGCTAAATGGATCAAAACCTTGAAAGACGAGATGAAATCAATAAAATATAATGGCGTTTGGAATCTTGTCGAGTTTCCTCAAGGGTCAAAACTGATTGGTTGTAAATAAATTTTCAAAAACAAACGTGATTCAAAAGGTATCATCGAAAGATATAAAGCACGCCTAGTTGCCAAGAGATTCACTCAAAAGGTAGGCATAGATTTTAAAGAGACTTTTTTGCCAGTTTCATCGAAAGACTCTTATAGAATCATTATGACACTTGTAGCTTATTATGACTTAAAGCTACATAAAATGAACGTAAAGATTGCATTTCTCAATGAAGACATTGAAAAAATGATATACATGGTGCAACCAGAAATATTTGAGTCTCAAGATTCAAAACACCTTGTATGTAGACTTAAAAGTCCATATATGATTTAAAACAAGTATCCCGTCAATGGTACCAAAAGTTTGATCAGGTAATAACCTCTTTTGATTTTAGGGAAAATACTATTGATCAGTGCATATATCTCAAGTTCAGTGGGAGAAAATTCATTATCCTTTCGCTATATGTAGATGAAATTCTATTGACAAGCAGTGATATAGGTCTGTTGCATGACACCAAGAGAATTCTATCCAGTAAATTTGAAATGAAAGATCTTGGTGAGGTGTCCTTTGTTCTGGGTATAGAGACTCATAGAGATCGTACTAGAAATATTCTTGGACTATGGCAAAAGACTTATAATGATAAGGTGCTTAGTAGATTTGGTATACAAAATTATGCACCAGGAGATACACCCGTGGCAAAGGGTGATAAGTTTAATTTGTGTCAATATCAAATTTGGATATAGAGAAGAAAGAGATGGACGAAATCCCATATGCATCAGCAGCGGAAAGTCTCATGTATGCACAAGTTTGTACGCATCTTGATATAGTGTATATTATGGAAATGTTGGGCCAATATTTAAGTAACCCGAGAATGAATCATTGAAAAACAGCAAAACAGGTTATGAGGTATATTCAAAAAACTAAAGATTACATGCTCACTTATCATAAGTCGGATCACTTAGAGATCGTTGGATATTTCGATTCAGATTTTGCTGGATGTCTTGCTAGTAGGAGATCCACATCAGGTTATGTTTTCATGTTGGCTGGAGGAGCTATTTCTTGAAAAAGTATGAAACAAACATTAATAGCTTCTTCTATCATGGAAGATGAGTTTGTAGCCTGCTATGAAGCATCAAATCAGAAAATATATCTAAAAAAAATTATCAATGGAATGCAGATAGTCAATGGCATAGAAAGATCATTAAAAATTTATTGTGATAATAAATCTGTTGAGTTATATTCCAAAAATAATCAAAGTTTGTCTAAGTCAAAGCACATAGACATTAAGTTTCTAGTTGTGAAAGAAAGAGTTCAGAGTAGTCTTATGTCGATTGAGCATATTAGTACAAACTCAATGATTGCAGATCCGCTCACGAAGGATTTTACCACCTAAAGTATTTCATAGGCATGTGGCTCATATAGGTGTTGTCAGATTTGATGATGAGACACTTTAGTGAGAGTTTGTTGTTTTATTTATGCTTTTGACATGTTAAAGTTTATATTCTGTACAGATTGAAGTTTTATGAAATCTATAAATTTCATGTGTTTATTGACAACTCTGAAAAATAAAGATATTGACTTTTTATTATGATTTTGCATAAGGTATTTGAAAGTAATTTTGGACTATTCAAGTCATAAAGTAGGACCAGTTGAAAATAGACATGACTTAGATTATTTTTCATGTAATTTTCATATTTGATCTATGTCATAGGTATTGCAGATATTTGTGACCATTGACGAATTTAGTTACGAATATATGTTATGAAAATCTCTTTGATCCTATATTAGTAGTATCAATGGACCAGATTATTTTAAAATATTTTAATTAAGATAGCAAAAGTTTGTGCACAATAAAGTTTTATCTATGTATAATTATTCGGAAATATATGTGGTCCAAGTGAGAGATTGTTAATAATTTTTATTTTGTGGACTCACATATTAATATTTATACATAGATATGCTATCATTAAAGGAGACCATTTTATGATCTAATAAAGTATTAAAGTCTTTTTGAGCCTAATAGTAAATATCTAGTAATATGAGATTTATTTTAAATAAGTTGAAACCTCTTGGCCTTTTCTTTAGTTTGATGAAAACTTATGGGAAAAGGTACCTTTCCTGAAAAGGCACTTCAACTGTCTTTATAAGACTTGATCCCTAAAACAGAAGAGATGTCTCTTTCTCTTTTCTTCTCCATCTCAGAAAAAGAACAGCAAACAGAGCGCTCTTCAAGGTTTAGAAGATCAAGTCTTCTTCACTCAAGTTATTACAATGGAACAATGTTAGTGTTCCTATCATTCTTTTAGTTTTGTATCTCTGTCTAATGATTTACATGCAATTAGGTTGAATTCTTTAAAGTTTTCCAACAACTACAATTCACCTCAATGGGAGGTTTGAGAGAAAAAAATATATTGATATTAACGGTCATTGGTAGAGTACATTTAGTACATCATAAATATTGTGGTATGTCTTTTATCATGGATTATCAAAGGGTAAAAGCAAGAAATAAGTCTTGTATAAATATTATGGTGTGTCTTTTTATGAACTACCAAAGGGCAAAAGAAAGAAATAATTCTTTCATATAAAGGTTGTGGCTATGACAAAAAAGAATATTATTGTGTGGCTATACAAATTTGTCATTGGTTGGTTACATATAATTTTTTCCTCAAAGGAGATGTTCACCATACAGATAGTGTTGTGGAATATTTGATAGTACAAAAATTAATTGAATGCTATAAAAGAGCTAATGTGTTACTACTCGGAGGAATGAAATTGTTCTTAATATGGAATTTTAGTAAGTCTCAAAAAAAACTTTTTAAGTTTCAAAGAAATTGACAAAAAAAAGAAGGATTGAGACTATAGAATATGGAAAGATTTTATATCTTCGTATTACCGCAATCGAAATAGTTATAAATATTTATGTGAAAGGCTACCCATTTTTCTCATGTTTGTTAATACAAATATGGGCATGGTGATGAAATTACATGCGATAGTAAACTAAAAAGTTACAGAAAATATATAAGTTGACATGATGGGTTGACCATTTCGGTTCGAATGTGATACAAAAATAAGTGAGAATTCATGTGATTATACATTGAAGAAATAAAATATTCTTCAAGAATTCACTTATGTTGCTTGTTCTCATGATAAAATATTATATCGGTGAAGGTTGGGGTTGTACTCCTAAATTTTTGGAATGTATAACAAGGTGAATATGGGCCCGTTCACCTATCATGTGGACCATTTACTATGAAATGAGATGCATCTATGATTGGTCACATGTATTTTCCTATCAACTTGCAATTTAATTTTTGCAAGGTTGTTTGCTCAAATTGTTAAATTAAGAGCATAATTCCAAACTATAAAAGTTGATAATGCTGGTTGATTTAGAAAAAATTGTGTGCCTCCAATTATAACTGAACCATTAGTTATGAGAATAAATCTCCCAAAAAAGAATATTTGGTATGATATGTGTTTATTTAATATGTAGAAATATTTGTACGCGTCAAGCCAACAAGGTTCCCCTATATGGTTGATTCAAGGTCATAAATCAAATTATTTCCATCCAAAATATTTGAATATTCGTTATGTGATTTATTTGCTCCACCAAGCACAAGGATGGGTCCTCAAAATGAGGTTGGGGTAAATATTAGATTTTCTAACATTAGGGGGAGATATGATTAACAGTTGAAATAGATGAAATAAATTATCTAGATCCTCATAAAAAATGTGAACTTGAAGTTCAAGAGATAATTCAGTTACAAAATATTGTCAATTAATTGGCAGATGTATTTGCTGATCCTATGTTATAGTTCAACTATAAATGCTCCAACGAGAAATCCTCGAAGGACAGGGTCTATGGCATACTTAAAGTGTGATAGACTAATCAGTTCCAAGGGTAAAACTCGTTGAAGGAGAGGAGCAAATGATAAAAAATTATCATGGTAATAAGGCAAGTGCTTTAAAAGAGTATCATGACATAACTCTTCATAAAACCTTGACAAATGTTCTGGTACCTGAAAATGATGAAAAATAAAGAGATCTCAATAAGTTATGTGTCACGACCCAATTTTTCAGGTCATGAGTGCACCTACAATCCTCCCGTAGGCGAACCAATTCCCATAGCCTAGAACGATATGGTCCATGGAGGTCTACTCGTAGACCACATACCGATACAAAACTCAATATATCTCAATAATCGAGATCTCGTAGTACATGCCTGGATTTGATCTGAGTCTAAATCAGTAGTCATGTATCAATAACCCTCATCAAGGATGCCCGGAGTATATCCGAGTCTAAAATAGTAGTCAAATCTCAATAATACTTATAAAGGGTGCCCGAAGTATTTTCGGGTCTAAATCAGTAATCAAGTCTCAAAATCTCTAAACAGAGCGCCCGACACGTATATGGGTCTAAATCCATAGAAAAATAATTTCTAGCTCTACGATCCAGTCGAGCCTTGTATCAGGATAAAAACTGGTAATCAAATCATCGTAATATTCGCTCTACTCCGAGAGGTTTCATAAAATCCAATTTTAAAATCCTTTCGAAGCCACATTACCGAAAATGAGCCCTCGGGGCTATGCATGGTTTAGAAAATCATTTATAGTAGGCCCGAAGCCAAATCAGTAGTAAAACATACAGGAAAAACCTTTTTCATGTATGATATGCTCGCAAATAATAGAGTAGCCCAAAACGGCTCATAAATATTTCTATCGGCCTGCACAGGCTCAACAGCTATACAACATTCATAACCAGTCTAGAAGGATATATCTATATTCGAGACTCGCAGACATTCCCAAATAACCCACCATCTATGTTCCAGAGTCAATACAAGGCCACACAGGACTACAAGAGTAATACATAATACTACACGAATACTACAATCAGCGTATGAAATAAACAGATAGAAAAGATGGGCAAGGTCTGGGGTACCAACCTAAAACAACCCACCAAATGATACTAATTAATGTAGTTATAGCCTATATACGCAGAGTCTAGGTAGAAAAATACATAACCTACCTGTCATCCGATGAATAGCTGCGGAGACGGTATCGTCCAGGCTCGAACTGCTCCAGGAAGCTCCAAATCGTGAAACCACTATCAATGCAATAATCTACATATTAATACGAGACTAATGATACTCATAATTCTAAAGAAATAACTAGCTCGATACCTGTTGCTTAGCAATTGGTGCTCATACTACACTTCCGCATCTTTTTGGTGCAGATATTAGTTGAGCTTTTGCCGTTGACCGCGTTGGAGACTCGTGCAGTTTTTGGGAGATTCGAGACTAGGGTGAGCGCTTGACGGTCGGGGCTTGTCTACATCTCATCTTTTGAACTGTTACACTTTGTATATTTGGAGACAATTTTACTTATTGTTTTGCCATTTCTAGCACTTGTATTCTATTAGAAGCTTCTGTACTATCGATACCAAGTCTTGGAGTTGGAGTAGTTACATTATGTAAGTATATTCAGGTTATTGCTTCCTCTTTGGCTATCTTTATATTTTGCTTCCGCTTATTTATGCTTATTGTGCGTATTGGTTAGGTAGTAGCCCATTATTAACCATTCTGGGCTACGGGAATTGGTTCGCCTACTGGGAGGTTGTAGGTTCCATCATGACCTGAGAAATTGGGTCGTGATAATATGTCATATTGGAACCGATATCAAAATGACCATCGACAGTATCTTTGATATAATGCAGCGTTTACTATTATAAATGGTAATGAGGATCTTGATTTTAAATCTATCAAAAAGTGTTGACAGATAAATGATTGACCAGATAAAATACACAATTCAAGTATATTTTATTTCATTTTAAAAGTGAGGGATTGGACTTATTCCATAGACTAAGGTATAATGCTAGTGGGGTACAAATGAATTATTATGCAAAATATAAAATCATAAGATATAAAATATGTCTTGTGCCTTGAGGCATAGGAATTTTTCGCAAAAGTCCTGGCATTATTGTTTGGAGATGTATTCTCCTATGGTGAATGCAATGAGGGTTTTTTCAATCTATCAATAAATGAAAAACTTGAATGTGTATAAAAAATAATTGTTATGTCTAGTTAGATGGCAAAGGTTATATAAAAATCTATGAAGGATTTAAAAAGGTTAAAGCGATTCCATTGAATAGTACCCCAACGGTTGTAAAATCGCTTAACATAAAGAAAGATCATTTTTTATCTCATGAAAATGATTAGAAAGTACCTTTTTTTTAGAAAGTACCATGTGTTAGTGCAATTGGTGCACTTATATATATATATATCCTGCTATTTCTATACATGAAATAATATTTTTGTTAATGTGCAGAAAAGACAATTTTAATTTTATGTAAAAATATTTGAGTGAAATTAAATATTGATGTAAATGATTATTTCTAACCAATATTATCAAAAGTTTGTTGGATATGAAAATGCAGGAGATTATTTGATCTAAAGAGCGTTTGATCATATGGAAATTCTCTATTTGCATGTGAGGCCATTGCCATATTATTCTACAAGACAATCAATGATTGATATTTATTCAAGTCAAGTAAAGCTACTAGCAACGTATAAAACAAGTGACTCTATACATAAGAAGATGTGTAATTTTCTTTGAGATTGAGGTTGCAATATTATATGAAGATGATGCTTATTGCATTGCTCAATTGAAAGAAGAATATATTGAACAAGATAAAGTAAAGTACTTTTTCGCAAAGGACTATTTTGCTCAATTTTGATAGAATATTTGACAGAGGCATTGTCGATCTAAATACTTTGAGAAGCTGAAAATATATCATCTACAGGATTAAATGATGTTTGCATCAGGAGGAGTCAAATACGTGTTGCACTCTTTTTTTCTTGGCTTAGGTCTTATCTCAATGGGTTTTCCAGGCAAAGTTTTTAATGAGGCAGTAAATAACGCGTATTACAAGATATGTGTACTCTTTTTTCCTTCACTAGAATTTTTTTCCATAGAGATTTTTTCTAGTAATGATTTAACGAGGCACATTATCTATGGACATCCAAGGGGGAGTGTTATAAAATATTATAGTTAGTGTGGATGTCCACTACTTCAATAATTTGCTCCCGCTAATCTTCTTCATGATGTATATTTACTCCTCTACTACTCACACATTATTATGGGTATAAATCCTACACCTTGTAACTTCGTCCATAATCTTCTTGTTTAATGTTATGTAATGACAACTTTTTGTATGCCTCAATGAAGACAACAAATAGAGGCATAGGATCTCGTATTGTTGATACTTGAACATTTGAAAAATAAGAAAACTCTCTTCTATTGTCTCTCTATATTTTTTTAATCTATTTTATTGTTCATATCTGTCACGTCCTGAGCCTACACCCTGAATGCGATACGGTGCATAGAGCCACAAGTGACCCCAAGCTAACCCATGATCTGACATAATACTAAATATTCTGTATAAATAAGATTGAGTGGAAGTTAAATTGATAAAACATATTTTTTTTGTCACGATCCAACCACTGGACCGTGCGAACACTTACTCTAAATACCTAAATAGGAGAACCCTTACCACTTGACCAATCGGTAAAATATGGAAATTGAAAGTAAAGCATAAGAAATAGCCTTGTTTGAATCATGAAAAAATATTTACAAAGTTTGAATACAGTAAAACCTTTGCATATTGAATACAACTCTCCCTAGGAACTAGTCTAAAACAGGTACAAGAGCTCTACAGGAGAAAATACAAATACGAAAAGAAGACACAAATTCAACCATGAGTAGGAAGAGTAGAAGTTTTTGGAGATTACCATTGTCCTGTGCCTATGAAACATCACTGATCCTGCAACCAGACTATACCCAAAAAAGTATAGCAAGAGTAGTTTAAGTACAAACAACACGTACTGGTAGGCATCATCAGTCAATCCGAATCCACCACATACTATCATATAAGAAAATCAGGAGAAAATATGCAATATGATACAAGAAATCCAGTCTTACACCATCCACCATTACTTTAGTACTATTACCGCTACTACCTGTACGTTCTGCCCCAAGTCTTCCTACCCTGTTCCGTTGCCAACTCCCAACACTAGAGCTTTTTCAGTCACACTTAATACTAGACTTCCCAAGTTACCCTTAATACTAGACTTCTCAAGTAATACTGAACACTTAGACTTCCCAAGTCACATTTAACATTTAGACTTTTCAAGTCACACTTAACACTAGTCTGACAACTAAGCCCAGACCCGGACTACCATTCCATTTTCCAAGTCACCCACTATGACTTCACAACCAGAAGTATATCCAATTTCTAAATAACCAGACCACATACATTTATGTTACTACTTACAAGTGCTCAGACCGCCCAAAGATCCCTAGGACGATGCCTAACATGTAATAACAACCCCACAATACAACCCCAGACTCTTAGTCTTCCTTCTAACTTTCCAGTCACATTTAACAGGTTTAACAACCATCACAACCATAAAGACTGACAACAAGTAAATACCCTTTTCAGTAAGCGAGACCAACTAAGGATCCCTAGAACAACACCTAAGTGTTTAACATGCCATTTCTGGTCTACACAAGGACCAACCCCACATTTATATACAACTATCCGGCCTCTCATGGACCAATATACAACAATCACAATTTTAACAATCAATCTGGTCCACTCATAAAATGATCAATAAGTAAAATTAACAACATAAATAAACCTATACCAGGTGTGGTACCCGAGCTAACCATTATAGAACTTGTACCAGGCGT
Organism: Jaltomata sinuosa; assembly: GCA_003996215.1. NCBI lineage: Eukaryota > Viridiplantae > Streptophyta > Magnoliopsida > Solanales > Solanaceae > Jaltomata > Jaltomata sinuosa. The sequence continues at coordinate 114,278 of QJPP01001416.1, forward strand.
GATACCTGAGACAACCAATAAGTATTCCATATCAGGCGTGGTACCCGAGCTAACCATTATATATCTCATACCAGGCGTGGTACCTGAGCTAACTGAATGTCACACACAGTCCAACAAGTTAAAAATCAATGAACAAATCACACTTGTAAACCAACAAACAATCAAACCAAGATCATTTCACAAGATTGACACACAAACACTTAGACATTCATAAACCCATTCCCTAAATATGCAATGTACATATAATACTAAGCCACAATTATATGAACACATATTGCATATGGAAAAACAATAATCATCACTTACTCAATAACCTAGTTCATAGCCTAACCTTCATATCCCGTTCAAAGACTAATTCCCAATTTACCATCTAATCACGTATGTAGTCACTACATCAATTATAAAACCTCTCTTTAAACACAAACACAGTTATGAGAAACATCCCATAATATTTAGACTTCTACCTTTCCTGTTCATTTCATTCCTTTAAATGAAATAGTCTCAAAAACCCGCTGTAACTCAGCCACAAAATTATTCACAACATTTTTGGTTCCCCAGACTACCCAATAGTCTAGTTCCCTGGGATCTAACATCACACACAATTTAACAAGTATAAACAAATCCGGAAAGAAAACACATCACTCCAACTCCATCATTCCTTATTCAACCAACTAGCCAGACCATACAATATTCCTCTAAACTCCGTGCCCGAAGGCCTAAATATAAATCCTCCCATTATTCTACACAATAGTATGCAAGAGAAATACAGGTCTACAACTACTCAATTAAACCTAGCCTACCTGGACTCCAAGCATCAGCTGTAGAGGTCTGAATGCTAGATTTTCGCTCTATGAAGGCGATTCCTGATGGAGTATGGACCTAGAATCCATGGTTTTGCCCCTTTTTAGTTGAAATCTCCCCTCTCCATGGCTCCTAAGCTTTGGATCAGCCTATGAGGGTTTTTGGAGCAACCCTCATATATTTTCTCACTAAGGAGGAGAAGTCTAATATTAAAAATTATGTTTCAGCTATTGCCTCTGTCATACCGCTATAGTGGCCAGTTGACCGCTACCATAGTGGTGTTATAGCGGTAAAATTTCCGCTATAGCAGAGTGACATCAGCATGGACGAATTTCAAAATCTAAAATTTCCATCATGTCAATCCCACTTAAATCAAATTGTACTTTAATCATTCTCGAAATCTGATATAAGGTGATTTTAGAATAACGATGAAATATGTCATTACAATAGATAATAATTTATCCATCGTTCACCCCCAAATGATCCATACTAAAGAGAAAGGAAGAATAAAACTAGAAATACCATAGTCCCACCTGGACCGCATAATAATGACCCTACACGAAACACAAAAACCTTCCCCTATATAGTCGTACTCAACTCTATTGGAAATAATTTAATCCCGCTCTGTCAAGGATATACCCTTCCCTTGAGCTACACGTAAATTTTTTTAAATGACTTCTTTTGAGTTCCCAAGAAATTTGGAGGCTCATTGAATATCAGAGCAAAAGAATTTCAAACGATTCAGGGGAACTTTTTTGTTCCCCAAAAATTGACCCATCCCGCCGCTATAGCAGAAATTATACCATTATAGCAATATTGCTATAGCGATAGGCTGATCGCTATAGCAGTTGGCAACAGTTAAAAGGGGTGAGAAATGGGCTTTCACTACCATTCCCTTATTTCATCTAAAAACATTCCCTTCCTCTCAATCATCCTGCTCCCGACGTTAAAAAAACAAGGTAACAATCGTATTCCCTTACTCCCTTACTTTATTGCATGAATATTTATAGAATCGTAGAAGAAAATGGTGGATAAAGTAGATATTGAGTTGGGTTTTCAAATTTGGAAGTTTGGTTAGATGTTGTTGGGTTTTCAAAGCGAAGGTGCTTCCCTTACGTTTACAATGCCTCCACAACGCTCTGGGCGTAAGGATTATGCAATTTTTAACCCAAAATGGGCTCAAAATGGCGGGGTAGATGAAGGGTTGTTCTTGAAGAAAAGTTGTGATTTGGATAAATTTAGGGGTTATATTACCCAATTTTTTGCATAAAAAGGTGATAGGGAACTTTAGGAAGAGTAATCTAGACTTGGAATATCAAAAATGGGGATTTGGGTCAAAGAGCGCCATTGTTGCACCCCTTGAAGTTCTAGGATGATGAAGAATTCTATAGCGAAACCCAAGAGAAATTCCTACTATAGTGGTTCCGTTGTAGTGGACGACCATCCTCTATAGCGGGAGGCCAAAAATAATAGCTTCCCAGGCATATCCAAGAGTGATTTTCCCTTTTTGAAATACATTTCCTTGCATTCTTACAAGTTCTAATTTCTCCCCTTGCCACATTGTAGGTTAAACTTTCTCAATGGATGCCATTCAAGAACACATCCCCCCTATGAGAGATTCCCCAATGATGCAAGTCAGGAGAGATTTTGGGATTACTCGAGGATACGTTTTTGTTATAAGAGGGCCTTCAATATGACGGGTGTGGATGTGAAGGCACCCGTCTTCTATCTTAGGCTTCAGGAGTTCAACTGGGGTCCACTATTAGAGGATCCCCCTTCCGAGCGCTCAGGTTAGGTAAGGGAGTTCTATGACATCCTCCCCATTATACGTTGGGATGACCCAAATCCCACCATTCAGCTTCGAAGAGTGTACGTCCCTGTGGATATCTGAACCATTAATGAGGTGCTAGGAGAGCCTGTTTTGAACAAGGCTTATGAATATAAGGCTCAAATATGGGACGTGACATGGCTGAGGGATACATTGGTGGAGGAGGAGTTCAGGGACGAGGTCTACTGGCCCAGTGCTGAGGGCATCACGAGTACTTACTTTTCAGCAGATGCTTAAACCTAACCTCAAAACCATCCCCCAAAATGCAAGGTTCAGAAATTAGCACCACGTTATCATCAATTCAATTATGAAATACACAAGGAAATTGTTCACAATAACACATAATTTCCTCTACCATACAAGAATAACCCCCTATTTCACGTGGTTCACAATCAAGCCTGACTGTCCTGAAATCGGAGCTTCCCTACAGTCATAAGTCTTGTCCCCTTACCATCTTAACTAATGATAAGTCCTCACCTGAAATGAGATACGAAATTCCAATCAAGACACATGGCAATTTCAGTAACCAAGGCATACAAAAATCAAGTTATGACTCCTTCTAGACCAGAATATTCACAATAAGGCAATCAATTACACACCACACAGTTGCAGTAATGCAAAGCATAAAATTTTCAAGTTTCAGGCTTCAACACATAATCAATTCACATTAACTACTCTTTATTCTCCCCATGGATGACTATTAGTCGATCATCCATGCCTTACCACATCCTATATGGCCAGATACCAATTAGGACCTTCCTGGTCCCAACTTTTCTTGCTAGTGTCATTTCAACTGGAGTCAGATGACACTTTTTACTTTGTTGAGATACCAATTGGGATCAAGAGATACCAATTGGACATAATCCATAAAGCAAGTAAGCAGTCTTCACGAAAGGAATGAAATAAAGGAGATGATTCTTAGAATGCTTTATAGTTTGCCAAAGATTAGATGTGGACTTCAACACACCAATCCGCAGGACTCCATACGATATTTGCTCTTTTACTAGGAGATCGGTAACCTAGGATCTGATACCATTTTGTCACGATCCAACCCGTGCATGCACCTACTCTCAACATCTGGATAGGAGAACCTTTACCACCCGACCAACTAGTAAAATACAGAAATTGAAAGTAAAACATAAGAATTAGCCCTATTTGAATCATGAAAAAACATTTACAAAGTTTGAATACAGTAAAACCTTTGCATCTTGAATACAACCCTCCTTAGGAACTAGTCTAAAACATGTACAAGAGCTCTACAGGAGAAAATACAAATATGAAAAGAAGACACAACTTCCACCATGATTAGGAAGAGTAGAAGCTGTTGGAGATCACCATCTTCTTGTACCTATAAGACATCACTGATCCCACAACCAGAATATACCCAAAAAGGTATAGCAAGAGTAGTATCAGTACAACAACACGTATTAGTAGGCATCATCGGTCAACCCAAATCCACCACATACCATCATAAAAGAAAATCAGGAGAAAATATGCAATATGATACAAGAAATCCAGTCTCTCACTATCCACCATTACTTTAGTACTATTACCGCTACCACTTGTACATTCTACCCCAAGTCTTCCTACCCTGTTCCGCTACCAACTCCCAACACTAGATCTTTTTCAGTCACACTCAATACTAGACTTCCCAAGTTACCCTTAATACTAGACTTCCCAATTCATACTGAACACTAGACTTCCCAAGTCACACTTAACACTTAGACTTCCCAAGTCACACTTAACACTAGTCCAATAACTAAGCCCAGACCCGGACTACCATTCCATTGTCCAAGTAACCCACTATGAGTTCACAGCCAGAAGTATGTCCAATTTCCCAATAACCAGACCACATACATTTATGTTACTACTTACAAGTGCTCGAACCGCCCAAAGATGTCTAGGATGATGCCTAACATATAATAACCACCCCGCAATACAACCCCAGATTCTTAGTCTTCCTTCTAACTTTCCAGTCACATTTAACAGGTTCAACAACCATCACAACCATAAAGACTGACAATAAGCATATACCCTTTTTAGTAATTGGGACCAACCAAGGATCCCCAGAACAACACCTAAGTGCTTAACATGCCATTCCCGGTCTATATAACGACCAACCTCACATTTACATACAACTACCCGGCCTCTCATGGACCAATATGCAATAATCATAGTTTTAACAATCAACCCAGTCCACTCATGGAACCATCAATAAATGAAATCAAAAATATAAATAAACCCATACTAGGCATGGTACCTAAGCCATCCATTATAAAACTTGTACCAGGCGTGGTATTCGAGCCAACTGATAAGTATCCCATACCAAGCGTGGTACCTGAGCAACCTATTATATATTCCATACCAGGCGTGGTACCTAAGCCAAACGAATGTCACACATAGTCCAACAAGTCAAAAATAAATTAACAAATCACACTTGTAAACTAACAAGCAATGAAACCAATATTATTTCACAAGATTGACACCCGGACACTTAGACAGTCATAAACCCATTCCCTAAGCATGCAATGTACATACAGTACTAAGACGCAGTTACATGAACACATATTGCATATGGAAAAACAATAACCATCACCTACTCAATAACCTGGTTCATAGCCTAACCTTCATATCCCGCCCGAAGACTACTTCCTGGTTTACCCTCTAAACACGTATGCACTCACTACATCAATTTTGAAACCCCTCTTTAAACACAAACACAGTCCATAGAAAACCCATTGTAAATCAACCACATAATTATTCACAACATTCTCAGTTCCCAAGACTACACAACAGTCTATTTCCCTGGTATATAATATCATATATAATTTAACAAGTACAAACAAATCCATAATGAAAACACATCACCTGAACCCTATCATTCCTTATCAACCAACCATCCAAACCATACAATATTCCTCCAGAATCCATGCCTGAAGGCGTAAATATGAATCATCCCATCATTCTACAATAGTATACACGAGAAATACGGGTCTACAGCTACTCAATTAAACCTAGCCTATCTAGATGCCAAGCATCAGCTGCAGATGTTTGAACTCTAGTTTCTGGCTATGTGAAGGTGATTCCTGATGTAATACGGACCTAGAATCCATGGTTTTGCCCCTTCTTAGCTGAAATCTCCCCTCCCCATGGCTCCCAAGATTTGGAGCAGTCTAGGAGGTTTTTGGAGAAACTCTCGTATATTTTCCCACTGAGGAGGAGAAGTCTAATATCAAAAATTATGTTTCAGCTACTGTCTTTGTCATACTGCTATAGAGGCCGACTGACTGCTACCACGATGAGGCTATAGCAATAAAATTCGCGCTATAGCAGGGTGACATAAGCCCGAATGAATTTTAAAATCTAAATTTTTTGTCACGTCAATCCCACTTAAATCAAATCATATTTTAATCATTCCCAAAATCTGATATAAAGTAATTTTAGAATAACAATGAAACAAGCTGTTACAATTTTAGGATTTATTTGAAAACCTCTAAAGATAATATACATCTAAAAAGTAAGACCCAATATAAAAACAAGCTGAATATCTAACTCTATATCTTGAAGCATCTACAACTCACGAGCGGCTAGGACAAGTCTCCAACTAACTTTAAATACTAAAACTAAAAATACTAAAGAAGAATGTCATGAAAGTCCATCCTCAAATGATGAGAACTCACCCCTGGTAAATGCTGATGTGGCGATGGATTACACTAATTGAGATGCTGAGACTGGAAGCCTGAACTTGATATCATAATATGATATAGCATAAACAAGTATGCGGTCAGTACTTTTAATGTACGGAGCATGTGAGATATGTCCTAACTTAAAAATTATAAGAAAACATGTATATACTGAAAGCATGGCTAAAAACTGGACTAAGTATAGATGTCTGAGAATATTTAAGTCAAACTGTAAAATATAGACTCTTTTGCTGAAGAGGGTGTAAATGACGTTTCTGAATTATAACTGTGACATCATGATATTTAAACATACATAAAACTGTTACTTGGATATTCATAGACTAAAAAGATGAGTTATTTTTGTAAGTCATGAATTAGTACAACTGAGCTGAAAACCATGAGTCATGCCAAAAGTCTTTTATGTTTAAAATAAATCCTTAGGAAAGTTTCTTCTACTAAGCATACTGAAAATACTGATATATTGTACTAAATGCAAACTAAAAGATATAAGCTGATGCAATGACCAAGTATATAAACATGGAACTGTATAATATTGAACTAAATAACTGAATACAAGGTCATGCAATAATGCATTCAAACTGTGGGAGCTACTGTTAACCGACATACCCCAAGCTGAACTAACTATGGAGCCAACTTGTAACCCTGGCTGGAAGGGTGTTCATACCTTGCCAAGGGTATAAATATTTTTTGGCGTGGATCCACTAATCTGATGTCCGAAAAGGACTAGGGTGTCAAGCCTAATCTGACAAGTGACCCCCTTAGAACCTACGATGGCGCCGTAGTTCTGGGACTTAGGGACTTATACTAAAGGTCTCAGCCTAAACAGAAGGGTGAGCCTTCATCCCCTCATCCGCTCGGTGCTAAATATACTCCACTCTAAATAATTAAATAACAGATATATGACATACTGGATAGCTCAAATACTGGTTATTCTGAGAATACACAAAATACTGAAATTGGGAGCATTCAAATCATGAAGTTCTAACTGACTGAACATCTAACTAAAATGCATGAGAACTGTTTGTATCATGTGACATATTTGAATGTCAAAACTGTTCATATTTGAAATATATTTTGTAGATCATACTGAAGGTAGGCCAAAGCCTGCTAAATCATGCATAGTTCTTTCGTACTTAAAATAACTGGACTAAAGTGATTGAGAATCATGCATACTTATCTGGAGGCAAAACCCATAGTCAAAAATCATTGTGAGAAAACTTAAACTTGTTTAGATTGAATGCTGACGAGCTGAACTGAATTCTGAAGGAAAAGCTAGATTCTGAGAAAATATTGTAAAATCAGGCTAAAACTTGCTTCTCCCAAAAATATTGGATTTTGAAATCTATTTGTAAGAATTCATGTAAAAATTATTCTAACAAGGGTAGTAGTTAGGTAGAATCATCAAGAAATCGAATTCATAGTGAAACACATATTTGGGTAAGAACCCTAAAATCATAACTTGTAAAATCATACTGAAATCTGAAATTTTAGGTATGAGGGTGAAAGGAAACCCTCATTGAAATCTCACATACCTGTTTAATGAAGAATCTTGAACTAAACTTGGAGGATTTGATCTTGAGGATGAACCCTAGGTCTGTAGCTTGAAATGGAGCATTCTGTTCTTTTTCTAGAAGCTTGAATCAATGGAATGATGAAAAATATTCTAAGTCTGATTATAATCCCTCAAAATATACTTAAAATGACCAAGAATTAAAAGTAAAAGAAAGGTGAAAAAAGTCTAAAATACTCTCGAGAAAACTAAATAAAACTGCTGAAAAAACTCATCGTAGGATTCCACGAGAATGAACCACGGCCCATGGAATGGACCACAACTCGTGGTCCATGGTCGTGGTTCTCAGACCACCTTTTTGACCCTCTTAAGCTGATCCACGAGTGGATTCCACGAGTCGTGGACTGCTCCACGAGCCATGGATCCCTCTCGTGGATTCTAACCCAAAAATTGAGTTTTCTGACTGATTTCCACGAATGGTTTTCACGGTCCATGGATTGATCCACGGGTCATGAAACCAGTTCATAGTTTCTGACAGTGTTTCACTTAAATGCCCATAACGTTTTACTTCGGACTCAAATTAATGCGCGGTCGGTAACATTGAAAAGAAGACTCAAAAACCTTTAATTTGGTGGATACTAAGCCACCTAAATCTTCATATTCTAGGAGTAATGATCATTTTAAATTGACCCTAGTTTAGTATTACATGAAAATTTCTTTTTTTGGGGTGCTTTCAACTTAACTTATTGATAGGAGTTTCTTATGAACATGATTCGCATCCAAAACACTTTCTACACTAGGAAATTGATCAGGACACTCATGGAAATAATTTGGGTAATAGCTATGAATTTTTGGGGTGTTACAATATCTCCTCCTTGGGATCATTCATCCTCGAATAAAGACTAACTAGTCTGAGGTTATGGGGAAAGGGCTACAATCCCACCGACTGAGTTCTAAAGGCTAGAATACTGACATGGTAAGTGATTTATGACTGAAATATGAACTGAGTTGGATTCGTGAGACCTATATGCATATGAAGAGCATAAGAACATTGATAGGACATGAAATTAAATATCCAACATAATACTGGTTTGGATTGAGAGTAGGGACTCAACTAAAACTCATAGAGAACAAACACAATTTTTGAAATCACAGTTAACTAGAAGGAACATAAAACTGAGAGGAGTAACTGTATGAGAAAACTATCCTCTTCTAGACTGAACTTACTAGCATGGACTAAATTGAATGTAGGGCCTTCTGGCCTTAGGAATAATTATCGGCCTGTCTAAACTGATCTGATATGAGGAGTCTAGTATCTTTCTAGTTGAAGCTACTGGACATAAGGTATGAGCACCCTGGACAGGGAGTAAGAACAAGACTATTCTCGCCTTAAACAATACAGTTGACCACCTTTTATGCTTAAGAGCACCTTTTTAACTTTACACACTTCTCTGAATACCACACTTACCATTTGCAACTAAAATTCTCATCAGCACATATAAAGGTGCTAAGGTCTGAGTCTAACTACATGCTATCACCATGTTCAATCATATATTGACTAAATCTCTTGCATCTGGAGTATCACCCAAGAATACCGTTCATCATTTTCATGAAAATCAACTAACCTTGAGCTCTTAATCAATGGGTCACTAGTCGCATAGAGAAAAGACCCACATATATTTCATCATGATATTCAAGCCTATTACTATGATCATCTTATGACATCTTTGTAGTTGACACTATCTGAGACTTCTCCTCTTCCCTAGCATATCTGGAAGCTTCAACTTCAAGAACTTCTACAAAGGAACACTCTAAAATTTCTCATCTAACTATTTCACATGAATAATACTTACCTCGCATTTTGTGTACACCTACAAGCTAAGGTGAAACCAGTACATCAAAAGAGAAAATCCACTACTTCCCAGCTAAGATACTACTTAGCTGCCTTAACTAACACCTATGAAAACATAAGCCAAGATCACTGAAGGAATTGAGTGGGATATGCGCATCACACATGAAGGAATACTGATTAGTCTTGACCTACACTTAGTGTGATATAGCCACTCAAGGTGAGGTCTGAGAGGTCAAGTACAAAGGGCTGAGTGTATGATATCTTGGACACATAAAGCATGGTTAGAGTAAGGAAGTCATAAGCATGAGCTGTTAAAGAAATTTGGTCTGAGCATATACATGACGTAGCATGATTTCATTATCCATTAAGGCATATCTTAAGGAATGAACTGAGTACATAGAACTGAGCATATTGTGAGACATGAGTTTACATAAATAACGAGTCTCATGGAATAAAGCTAGGATTCATTGAATCATAGAGTAAGACTGGAATTGTTGTCTGGAGCAATTTTTATTTGTTTTAGGAGCTGAGCATAGACATGAATCTGTATGGAGTGCATGAAATTAACCATGAGTATGACATAAATACGTCTGAGTATAGTGTCATCTTGACTGAAGTACTAGGAAATCCACTGGAAAAAGAATAGATTGATATGCCATCATAGCTCTTTCTAGAATTCTATACTAGTTGAGTCATAAGACTCGACTTGGTTCCTCATTCTATCATCTCCCCCTCAGCTTAAGCGTCACTCCTCTAGGTCTGTGGATTTCTCTCCCAAACTAGTCTATAATCAATGAACTCTTGTAAGGTCGGGGTATCACTGTATGTTTGGACGCTAAACTCCCCCTGATAGGCTATAACTGAAGATGCTAAACCCTTGCTAGGTTTTCTTCTGGGGCATCCCTTAGCTTCCTCTTTACCCTTAAGGATATCACTAGAGGACTCATACTCTTACTGGCATATATAACCACTTCTTCTAACACTTAGCAATTTGACCTTTGCTTATTCGTCTACTAACATCACATCTCTAAGTTCACATCCACCTAAATCAACTTAATAAAAACCATGATAAGGGACTCAACATAGTTTATCTATAATCTCCTGAATTCATCTCTAAGAACACCATATAATATACACCTAGCCTTCTCCATAATTAGCAACCTGAGAATTCTAAACTAATCACACATAGCACCATAGAATATTTGAATATCATGCAATAACATACTACTCTGGATACTGATAAGTTGGTATTCTACCTACTTATTTAGCTTTTAATCTTATGCTTTTGCTAGTTTAAAATGGATAAATAGTGAAATTGACACAAATTACTTCTATTTTACAAGTTTCTATGTTTTAGAAGTGTTCGAGAAAGATTCGAATGAAAATAAGTCAAATGGAGCTAAAAGGAGCTGCTGATCACTGACATCAAATTGGCTATCGCGACCGCGAGCTACAAGGCATGCGACCGTGATGCACAGGGAATTAAAGCCACGTGACCACGAGAGTGAAGCCACGCGACTGCATAGAAGGAAAAGATAAAGCCTCGTGACCGCGAGGATAGGTCACGCGACCATGATGAAGAAGTCGTCAGCTGCAGGACAGATTTGGAAATTCTCACTTTTGGAAACCCCAATCAACATAAAACACTTCTCAGCCATCTTAGAAATGATCTTTGGCAAATTCCATAACTCTTGGCAGACTTGGAGATCAAGTTCATCTTCCTACACCATAGGAGTGAAGATTTTGATGATCTTTATTGTAAAATCTTTAGTTTCCATTCTTCAACTCTTGTTCTTAATTGATAATTTGTAGGTGTAATTGTTGAATTGAGATTTGAGTTTTGAATTAGAGATAATACTTTTTTGGGTATTGAATTCATGTTTTGTATTTGCTCTTGCTTAAAAAAAATAATGAAGCTACAAGTAAAGAAACTAACAACCTAAACTATCAATTCTGTTCATAGCAACAAAACAAACCCGACAAAGTCCCATTGCATTCTTAAAAAGTGGTGTTTTGAATAGAGGGGATTGTTTGGTTGAGGTAAACATGTGATTGACTAATCATTAGTACTAACCGAAGTCATATTTGGTGCTTGAAATGGGTTTTCCTTGGCTTATGGTATTTTCATTGCCTTTGTGTTGTGTGCTTCTAGAGTTAGAATGTTTAGTTTCTTGAGGGCAAGCAATAGTTTATGTTTGGGGGTTTGATAAGTTGGTATTCTACCTACTTATTTAGCTTTTAATCTTGTGCTTTTGCTAGTTTAAAGTGGATAAATAGTGAAATTGACACGTATTACTTCTATTTTACAAGTTTCTGTGTTTTAGAAGTGTTCGACAAAAATTCGAGTGAAAACAAGTCAAATGGAGCTAAAAAGAGTTGCTGATCACTGGCATCAAGTTGGCTATTGCGACCGCGAGCTACAAGGCACGGGATCGTGATGCACAGGGAATCAAGGTGATGCAACTGTAAGAGTGAAGCCACACGACCACGTGGAAGGAAAAGATAAAGGCTCACGACCGCGAGGATAGGTCACGCGACCACGATGAATAAGTCATCAGCTGTAGGACAGATTTGGAAATTCCCACTTTTGGAAACCCCAATCCATATAAAACACTTCTCAGCCATCTTAGAAAGGATCTTTGGCAAATTTCACAACTCTTGGCAAGCTTGGAGAGCAAGTGCATCTTTTGAAAGATAAAAATCTATCTTTTATTTGATTGTTTTTATCCTTAGTTGTAGTTTAAGACCACCCAATTGATACCTTTTCCCTTTTTATTCCTTGAACTCTAATAAATTGCTTGGATTTCTTTACTATCTCAATTGCGACTACATTATTCTCTGTGGGATCGACCCTGACTCCCATCGGAAATATAAAAGTATTTTGCTTAACGATCGCTGATACCTCCTTCTAGGAGAGTACGTTTGAGCGTTATCAAATACACATCTACCTTCCTACCATTTAAGGATCTTCTTCACCTAGTTAAAATATGCTCTAAGTCATCTTAACCAACCATTCTTCCTCAACATACTACCATGGAACCTACACATAACTTATCACTCTTACTTCAATGCCAATGAGCTTATCACCCTAATACTCACCTTTTTGATACATGACTATGGCTACATACTTCAGTCCATCACTATCCTAATGTTTTAGCTACTATACTTCTGAATTCATACACCTAGATGTATGGTCATTCTTCTACTTATGGTATAAAACATCTCAATTCACACTTACTCTTGAGTGACCATGCTACCTAAGCGCTTAAAAAACCATAATTTTGGCTGAGGTGCCATTCGTAGTAAAGTTTCTGGAAGAGAGTCTGAGAGCGCATTCTACTGTAGGCTCAACTGCACGAGTGGAAAATGGTACATGCCCTTGGATTGATAGACTTTAACGCATTAGTGGGCTCCTCTCAAACCCTCGTACAGTCTTCTAACATTCTGAGGGTTCTACCTGAGAGCATCTCACTGATAGGAATCTGAACTTTACTGCTTCCACCACCTCAAAGATGAGGCATGATTGAAGGAATTGGAGCAATTCACGAATCTGCATAAGTTTTTTAAGGAACAGTTCTACTGTACGATTTGGAGTATGAAAGAAGGGAAACATTTTCTAAATGCCCTATAGCCTTCTGATTATAAGTGTGGTGCACAACACACTCATAAGCAAGAATATACTAGACACGGCTTCATAGACACCCTAGGATGCTTGAACTCTGTGCTCTGATACCAAGTTAGTACAAATGAGCTGAAAATCATGAGCCATGCCAAAAGTCATATTTAAAGTAAATTCTTAGGGAAATTTCTTCTACTGAGCATGTTGAAAATACTGAATATTGTACTAAATGCAAACTGAGAGGTATAAGCTGATGCAATGACCAAGTATATAAACATTCAACTGTATAATATTGAACTGAATAACTGAATACAAGGTCATGCAATAATGCATTCAAACTGTGGGAGCTACTGTTAACCGATATACCCCAAGCTGAACTAACTATGGAGCCAACCTGTAACCCTGGCTGGGAGGGTGTTCATACCTTGCCAAGGATATAAATATTTTTTGCCGTGGATCCACTAATCTGATGTCCAAAAAGAACTAGGGTGTCAAGCCTAATCTGACAAGCGACCCTCTTAGAACCTACGATGGCGCCGTAGTTCTGGGACTTAAGGACTTCTACTAAAGGTCTCAGCCTAAACTGAAGGGTGAGCCTTCATCCACTCATCCGCTCTGTGCTAAATATACTCCACTCTAAATAATTAAATAACAGATATATGACATACTGGATAGCTCAAATACTGATTATTCTGAGAATACACAAAATACTGAAATTGGGAGCATTCAAATCATGAAGTTATAACTGACTGAATATCTAACGAAAATGCATGAGAACTGTTCGTACCATGTGACATATCTGAATGTAAAAACTATTTATATTTAAAACATATTTTGTAGATTATACTGAAGGTAGGCCAAAGGCTGCTAAATCATGCATAGTTCTTTTATACTTAAAATAACTGGACTGAAGTGATTGAGAATCATGCATACTTGTCCGGAAGCAAAACCCATAGTCAAAAATTATCGTGAGGAAACTTAAACTTGTTTAGATTGAATGCTGACGAGCTGAACTGAATTCTAAAGGAAAAGCTAGATTCTGAGAAAATATTGTAAAATCAGGCTAAAACTTCTTTCTCCCAAAATTCTTGGGTTTTGAAATCTATTTGTGAGAATTCATGTAAAAATTATTCTAACAAGGATAGTATAGTTATGTAGAATCATCAAGAAATCGAATTCATAGTGAAACACATATTTGAGTAAGAACCCTAGAATCATAACTTGTAAAATCAAACTGAAATCTCAAACTTTAGGCATGAGGGTGAAAGAAAACTCTCATTGAAATATCACTTACCTGTTTAATGGAGAATCTTGAACTAAACTTAGAGGATTTGATCTTGAGGATGAATCTTAGGTATGTAGCTTGAAAGGGAGCGTTCTTCTTTTTTCTCAAGCTTGAATTGATGTAATGAGGAAAAATATTCTAAGTCTGATTATAATCCCTCAAAATATACTTAAAACGACCAAGAATTGGAATTAAAAGCAAGGTGAGAAAAGTTTAAAATACCCCTGAGAAAAATAAATAAAACTGCTGAAAAAAACCTCATCGTAGGATTCCACGGACATGAACCACACCCCGTGGAATGGACCACGGGTTGTGGTCCATTGTCGTGGTTCTCAGACCACCTTTTTGACCCTCTGAAACTGATCCACGAGTGGATTTCACGAACTGTGGACTGTTTCACGAGCCGTGGATCCCTCTCGTGGATTTTGACCCAAAAATTGAGTTTTCTGACTGTTTTCAACGAATGGTTTTCACGGTCCGTGGATTAATCCACGAGTCGTGGAACCAGTTCGTAGTTTCTAACAGTGTTCTACTAAAATGTCCATAACTTTTTACTCCGGACTCAGATTAATGCGGAGTTAGTGGCATTGAAAAGAAAACTCAAAAACCTTTAATTTGGTGGATACTAGGCCACCTAAATCTTCATATTATAGAAGTAATGATCATTTGAAGTTGACCCTAGTTTAGTCTTACATGAAAACTTCTTTGGTTGGGGTGCTTTCAAGTTGATAGGAGTTTCTTATGAACATGATTCGCATCCAAAATACTTCCCACAGTAGGAAATGGATCATGAAACTTATGGAAATTGTTCGGGTCTTAGCTAAGAATTTTCGGGGTGTTACAATATCATTACTCTTTTAGTTTGATTTTAAAATAAAATTTTCAAATTCAAAACTTACAAAATATAAAAAATTGACATTCTTTTAATAAAAAATGGCTAGCTAAATCTTGAAGTTACACATAAATTAAACTTCAGGAGTACTTGAAACACACAAAACACATGTAATGCATATTTAGGTTGATTAAATGCAAACACCAGTTGGTTTGACGTGTTTTCTAAATATATTCTTACGGACATAATTAGTGAAGATGTAATCAGTGAGAAGTTTGAAGAGAGATAAAAGATAATTTGGATAAATACTTTTATGATTAAAGATTACTAAATGTCTCACTTAACTGATGCGCAAAAATATTTGAAAAATAAAAACTCTAATATAATGCACAATATTAAAATTACTTTACGACCAGCTTGTGGTATTCATGGTTAAGTTTGACTCAAATTTTCTTTAAAAAAATAATCAAATTAATTCAGTTTATAAATGTCGGAACCAAACTACCTTTAACAAAAGAACGGAGTATATATGTAAAGTTATATATGTAGCTTTATCGAGAAAATAGTATGCATTGTATAAGAATTTAGCAATTTTCAAGGAACTTAATAAAAAAAAATTCAATATATATTTTTTTAGAAACTAAAGTAATTTGATTTACCAAGATATCTTCATGATAATTGAATTAAATAATGATGAATAACTAAAGGACAAGTTATTTTAAACATGGAATAAATTTTTGAAATTATCTAAATAAAAACTACAAATCAAACAAGTAAGTAAAGATAAGAATTGAATTACAATAAAATCAAACACCCAAACTAAGTATGCATTGTAAAAGAATTTAGCAATTTTTATATATATATATATATATATATATATAATATGCTTCATTTTCTTCAATTATTTTTCTAAAAATATAGATCAAACCAAAGTTTATCAGTTTTTAGTGTTATCGCCCATAATAAGTGTTTTTCACGAATTGACCCTAAAAGTATAACATAGTAATGTTAACCCATAATCAAAAGTAGAACGATAGGTTGAACCTTTTATCCAAAATATTTTGATATGTGGATTTCACTTCGCCCATATTGAATTATAATAAAGTCAGGGACATTCAAATAGGAGGCCATTTGCAAATGGTAGAGAAAAAAATTGGATATTTTTCCATCGGTAAATACCAAATTCCTAACTAATGTAAATTTTCACTTTTTTAAGCCATCCACCTAGGCTTTCGCCTTCTTTGGTGATGAGGGGTTTGACATAGACTCTTACTTCGTCAAATAGCATAAACATGTTACAAATAGAGGACGGGACATAAGATCAAAATCTTCAAAGGAGAAAAAACAAGATAATCGGGTACAAGAAAGATGACCTATAGAGGTAAAATATTCTCTTCTTGTGCCCACACCTGAAACTAAGCTTTTGAAATCCTCAAATCGCAAAAAAGATGGGTATAGTCATAGAAATACATTCAACAGAGATGAGAGTTGACCTCTATATTTTACCAATAATAAATTCAATTCACATGACGTACATACTAGAAATGATGGATGATGAAGGATTTGTGGCTTTTTGTCTTAATGCAGGTACATGTAGCCTATCCATTTTCTAGGGTGTGATTGCTATCCTTGAAAGTTCATTTGATTGGTATATAATCTTGTCATGAGCAATATGGCTCCATTTGGAGAACACATTCGCAATTTGGTGCGCTTCTCGCTAGCAATGTTGGAATACACACTGTTAAGGTGACTTAACTCGTTGATTTCCCTGATGATAACTTCTAAGTGCCATGGAGGTTTATTCTTGCCTTGAATTATACCGATCATTAGTTTGGACTCACTTTCTATCACAACTCTATGAGTCATTGTCGTAGCACCATTTTAATCTAAAGGTAGCCGTGTTTTCCTCAACCAGGTTGTTAGAGTCATTTCCCATTCCTTGTGTGAGGGCCATAATGAGGTCTACCCTATGATTTCAAACTATTCCACCTGATCCAATTATACCATCATCCATCCTACTATTCCTATGCTGACTTTGACCCATCCAATAGAGGATATTTTCACACAACAGTTATACAAGAAACACTACTGAAAAAAGCATAATTTTTGACCTCAGAAAACTGACTTGGTGAGGTCAGTTTTTCCAAAAAAACCAACATCCTTGCTGAGGCCGAAAATACCTTGGTCAAATTTAATACCGACCTTCGAAGGTCGGTTTTATATTTATGTCCGGAAATTTTGACTTTTTTTTTTGACTTTCTAAGATTGATTTTATATATTTTCTATATTTTTTATTTTCAATATTTCCGACCTCAAGAGGTCGGTTATATAATAAAAATTAAAAGATATATTATATTAATACCGACCTCAAAAGGTCAAATTTATATAATTAATTTTTTTATTTATTTTTCGATTTTCGACCTCTAGAGGTCGGTTACATTTAAAGAAAACAAAATTATAAATTAATAATACTGACCTTCGATGGTTGGTTTTCTATAAAATTTTATTTTTCTGATTTTTTGACCTCCAATGATTGGTTTGCTTTAAAAAAAATATGTTATAAATAAATAAAATCGACTTTCGAAGATCGATTTTATATAACTTTTATTTTATTTTAATTATTTTTGACCTTCAAAGGACGATTGAAGGTTGGTTTTTCTAGTAAATTATACCCAAAAAACTGACCTCTAGTGGATGATTTGAGATCAGTTTTTTGCAATAAATTTAGTAGCCAATTGCTACATTTTGTATTACTCACCTGCACGTTCAATACAAATAATGCACAATTAAAATCAATCTAGCTCAAAGAGCTGCCAATATAATATCAATATACATTTACTTTACACTACTTCAAATTAAACTTAAAATAATTTAAATTAAACTTACAATAATTCAAATAAAACTAAAATACGATCAAAACAGTCTCAAAAGTCTACAAACTAGATACACGAAGCCTGAAATGTCTACTAAGTACAACTACTCATCATCATCATCCTCACCCTGGTCGTCAGACTCATCCACTATAGGCCTCGACGATCATCACCAGAAAACGGAGGAATAATATTCTCTAACTAAAAAAGGGAATCTAGTTAGGCCTGAAGCGCCACATACCTACTGTTCTCTACCTCCTCAGCTGCTGCAATCTGTGCTATCTTCTCGTCTCTCTTTCTCTCCCTTTCGGCTGCTGCAGCAAGCTCGACAATAATCTTTGATATCCTCTCCTCCAATGCAGACATGGCGCTCTATCCACATCACCAAAGCCTCAGGATGAACAATATAACCAAGACTTCTTCTTCTGATAGGCCTTTTTGGTGTAACTATAAACTGAACCTCTAATCAGATCACCCTCGCACTCTTGCCATAACATCTCTATTTGTTCTTGGGTAAGTGATGTGCCCTAACATTAAGGAGGTTGAGTATTACATTACTCCTGAATTCTTTACACAAACTTATCCTATATTTAAATGAATAACTCATAGGATAAGAATATAATAGATACAACGAAAAGAAAAAAATTAGTTTGAATAAAGTTCTTACATGTGCTTGTTGAGTCCATGAATCAACCTAGATTTCTTCATCCGCGGGGTTATTCTTCTTCTCTATATGAGTGTCCTTGAATAACTCTTCTTGAGTTATTGGCCTATTCAAGTTTTTTTCCTGCAAACAACATGCATATAATGTAGGGGTGACAAAATCAAATCCAACCCGCTCAACCCATTTAAGTTTGGGTCGATTATTGACCCACCCAATTGTTAGCTCAACCTATTTCAATTCATTCAAAATTGGATTGATATGTAACCCGAATTGACTCATGAGAAATCTTGTCAAAATATTTATACAAACTTTTTTTTTGATTTTATATGTCACATATAGTTATAATAAAGAATAATAATAATTTTATTAGGTACTAGAAATTTATAAAAGAATAAATAAAGCAATTAAAACTTAGTAAAAATTAGGCGGGTTGGGTTACAACCCATTCCTCAACCTATTTTGACCCAACTAGTTTTGTGTTAGGTTGGGCTTGACCCATTTGTTGTTTTGACCCATTTTGGCCTACCCAAATTTGACTCAACCCGCCCAATTGCCACCCCTAATATAATGTGATCTTTAATCTCCAAAAGTAAAACTTATCAAAAAGACTGGCTTAATTAAGAAAATATACCACTCTCTTCTTCCTAGGAAGCTGGCCGATAGCCCCACCAGTGTGCAGAGAGCCGTCCTTCTCCAAAACCCTGGCCTTCTTTCCGATCTTAATACTCTTAAGAAACTTTTCATCAGTCTCCCAGTGTTTCAGTAACTTAGCCCACACATCTGTCATAACAAATCTAGGGCAGTTTTTGTTCCTTCTAGTGTCCCAAAATAATCCATAAAGCAACTTCACGGCTCTAATATTAAATATAATGACATATTCCATCGTTATGCTGAATTAAGACATAATTACCCAGCTAAAAAACTCCCTAGGTGAGAATTGAAAATCTTGGGCTAGGTGAGCTTAGATTAAAATTTAGTATTATGTGCCTTAGAGGTGATTTATGTTTTTTGGGATGTCGTATGGTGGTGTGGTGTCTATTTTTGGATAGCCAACTATTGTAGGATCCCGTAGGAAGTTTTGAGACAAGAATCAAAGTCGTAGAACTCCGTATATGATAGTT
Organism: Jaltomata sinuosa; assembly: GCA_003996215.1. Classification (NCBI taxonomy): domain Eukaryota; kingdom Viridiplantae; phylum Streptophyta; class Magnoliopsida; order Solanales; family Solanaceae; genus Jaltomata; species Jaltomata sinuosa. The sequence continues at coordinate 134,364 of QJPP01001416.1, forward strand.
GCCGCATTGGGAATAACGCGTGGTGTCTATGAATTAATATGTGTTGCAAACTGAGGGTCTGGGAGCGAGATAGCAGTGTTCTAGAATTCTCCTTTTCCGCGATGGAAGGGGGCCTTGTGACGACTGTCCGTTGCAATGAATGATCCTTATCGCGACAACCTGTTGCAATGAAGAAAGCATCCATCGCGATGAGAAGATAGGTTAGTATACCAGGGTGTTCTGCAGTTTCTGAGTTATTTTCCTCATAACTCAATTTTGTCCTAGAGCTCTCAAAAGTGGTTTCTCCAAGAAAACTAGGGCAACCTTCTCCATTCGAGATAAGTAATTTGTAGAACTCTTAATTTATTGATTACTTACCCTCCTTAGACCTTGGAGGAAGGATTAATGGTAGATTTCTTGCAATTAAGCCCTAGGAGCATGAACTTGGGGAAGAACCCTATGGGTAGGTGTAAAATCACCTAGAATTAATCTTAAGTTGTGCTTTTATCAATGTACACAATGAAATTTTATTAAATTTGAATCCATATAAAATTTAAAATATATTAAATTCAAAATATATTAGTCCAAATAAATATTGCATATTAATATAATTGGATCAATAATTTAAGTCTAATAAATATGGATTTAATTAAAAAACTAATTTTATTGGGCTGGTCTATTGGTTTGATCTACAAATGTTGAGCCCACTTTGCCAACCCCCTTTTGCCAAGTCCAAGTTATAATCTTATTCTAGAGACCCAATTTGGTGTCACATGTAAAATAACGTGGCACGCCAAGTCAAATGAAGGATAAAATAGAATCATGCTAGATATCAAAATGACACAGCATGCCAAGCCAAATTAAAGACCAACGGAGATATGCCACCTTTACAAATGACATATTCTGACCAATCAAATATGGCCACATCACTTCAATTTGATTGGCCAGAAAGAGTTTGTACTTACCATAATTCTTTTCTCCTACAACTATAAATAGGAGTCCTCCATGATTCATAAAGGACACCTGAATTCTAACAAAAAGCCAGAGAGAGCTCGTTGACCAAACACATCAGATTTCTCTACAAGCTACAAGTTTAAGCGTTCAACATTCAAGTTCAACTACAACTCAAGATCAAGACCAACAGTTCAAGATCAAGCTCAAAATCCCTTGAATTCAAGAAGAAGTCAAAATCAAACTCATCAAATTCAAAAGTCAAGATCAAATTCACAAAATTCAAGATCAAGTTCAATAGCCCTTGAATTTACATACTTGAAAAGACGAATCAGAGGATTCATAGAGATTGAAATACTCATATATTCAAATAAAATACTATGATTATTGCGATATTTCTGATCCTGATTATTATTTTTTGCGACTTGAATTTTATTGTCTATAAATTCTGGCACGCCCAGTGGGATAATATCTACCTCTTATCTCAACTTTTCAGTCATCAAAGTCTAAGAACATCGAAATGGCTTCCAAGAAGATCAACTCCAAATCAACTTCCTATATGGCTACTGACTCCAAGTTTTCTGCTGAAGTGGAAAACATCCTCGGTGTTACCTTTGAAAGCTTCAAACCTGTTACGAGGAGCAAGGCAACAATGTTGGGACAACAAACACTCCAAGTGTTGTTCGCATCAAATCCTGTTTTTGGATCGTCATCCACAAAAGGAGCAAGATCCTCCACCGATGCATCAGGAGGGGGAAGCAATCTTACTGAGAGGATTAAGAAAACTTTGGCTCAACTTGATGTCTCTAGATCCAAAAACTCTGCCACAAAGAAAGATGAGGACTCTACTGATGGATCCTCTCTCCTCATACTACGTGATGTGGGTGCATCAAAGATCAACTTAGGTGACAGTCCATGCAACTCTCCAACATCTCCAATATCATGCAAGCAATGGTGACTAATGCTTCATCGATGGAAGAGCAACTTGCAAGCTTGGTAAAGATGATTGAAGTATTGAACAAATATATACATAATCAAGAGTCTCAAAATTGATAAGTTGATGGAAAATATGGAAGAATTGATGGACGCAGAATTTAGCCATGCACCTGGAAAGGCTCCTAAAGTTCAAGAGATTGAAACTCTTGCGAAACAAGCACCGCCAACTAAGGAACTTCTAGTTTCTTCTGAAGGGTTGATCCCACTTGACCGACTGAAGGAGTTCATCGAAGGGACCATCAAGAACAAGTATGAAGTTTCTACCAAGTCTTCCCTTATGTACGCCAAGTCGTACGATAGAAGAATTGACAGCCTCAAGATGCCTTCCGGTTATCAGCCCCCTAAATTTCAATAATTTGAGGGCAAAGAAAACCCAAAGCAATATGTTTCACACTTTATTGAGACATGTAACAATGCTGGAACCTGCGGAGACTATCTGGTCAAGAAGTTTGTTCTCTCCTTAAAATGAAATTCCTTTGATTGATACACGAATCTCGAACCAAGCTCTATCGATAGTTAGGAGGAACTAAAGCATGAGTTCCTCAATCGCTTTTATAGCACATGGCATATAGTGAGCATGGTGGAACTCACAAACACTCACCAAAGAGAGAATGAACCAGTTATTGATTTCATCAATAGGTGGAGGAATGCGAGGCTAAATTGCAAAGATAGGCTAAGTAAAGCATTTGGAATAGAAATGTGCATCCAAGGAATGCACTAGGAGGTTCTCTATATCTTATAAGGAATCAAGCCAAAGACCTTTGAAGTGCTAGCTACCCGTGCTCATTATATGGAGACAAATATGTCATCTGCTGGAAAGGATGTGGTACCTGCTCATGACCCTCACAAAGGAAAGGGCAAACAAGAACCCCGGAGATAGAGCAAGTTTGTCCCCAAAAGTGACAACAAAGAATCCATGAATGTCAACGTGTCTCCTGTTAAGTTCACCACAAAAGTGAACAAGAAGCAAAGCGTGAAGACGACTTCTTATCAAGCACATCCAAATCAGAAGTTAACTTAGAAGGAGATGCAGGAAAGGGAAGACCCATTCCTTGATTCTGACATTCCTAAATTTTTTGATGAACTTCTCAAGCTAAAGCTCATTGATCTACCAGAGATAAAGAGGCCCGATGAAGCTGGAAGAACTTATGACCCAAACTATTGCAAGTATCATAAGCTTATGGGTCATCCTCTGGAGAAATGTTTCATCTTCAAGGACAAAATCATGCAACTAGACAATGAGAAGAAGATTGTGCTTGACGATGAAAAGGCTAGTTTTTATCAAATCTCCATTGTATTTGGCTCGCTCTATTCGGTCCAAATATGAAACTTTGAAGAGCATAATAAGGAACCACTGGAGAAAGATAACTCCCAAATTATTATAGACAGAGATGACGGTTGGATTATGGTGACCAAGTAAAGATGCAACAAAACAAGTCCACGAAAGGAGTCATGTGAGCGATCAACTTGGAGGATGATGGTGAGAAGACCAAGGAAGTAGAAATTAGTTGAGCGTCCAAAGAAGGCAAAAGTGGAGGTGCATCACCACCAGAAACCACGATGTCCTGTGACTTTGGAGTAATTCTTACCGAGTTGTTTCTATATGAAAACTGCCCAAGACAACATTGAGGCATCATCTTTCAATACTGACAAAGAGGAAGAAAAAAGTGAAAGTCTATCGATGGCACCTTTTTTATCTTCCAAGAAGCCTAGTGTTTTCCCTTTCCAAAAAGTACATGCATGTGATACAAAAATCACATTTACAGATGATGATCTTCTATTTGGTGAAATACTACACAGTCGTCCTTTGTATATGGTGGGCCATGTGTTAGAGAAGAGGATAAATAGGATCTTAATAAATGAAGGATCTGGAGTCAACATTCTGTGTATTCGCCCAATGAAGGAGCTTGACATCATGACTGAAGAACTTACTGAAAGTCATTTGATGATCCAAGGATTCTATCAAAGAGATCAAAGGGCAATAGGTTTCATCAAGTTAGAAATCCACATGGAAGATCTACGATCAAATGCGTGGATGCATGTGATCGACATAAAGACTTCATACAACATATTTCTTGGCAGACCTTGGGTACATGAGAACAAAACTATTTCATCCTTATACTATCAATGCTTGAACTATCTTAAAAGTGGAACTGAAAGGAAAATAGTTGCTGATGATAAGGCATTCACTGAAGCCGAGTCACACTTTGCCAATAATGCCTGCTTCACCTAGAGTCCAAAAGTATTTTCAAAGTTTGATTCCTTCTAGAATAAGGTGACAGATGAAACTTGTGGTTTCATGTGAGGAGACATTAAAGTCAAGGATTCACACTATAGTTCATACTAAGGAACGTGAAGAAGATGAAAAAAGTGTAGGCTCTTCATATCATATTACTATTCAGAGTAAGAAAGATACCTCATCTCAAAAGGAGGTTGATGAGAAGATAATGGATACTGCTTGGTGTTATCACATATCCATTAATGATGGTGATCCTCAAGAGAATGAATATGTTGAATATTCTCCATCAAAACTTGAAGAAGGAGTAAAAAACACAGTTTACCCCTTAAAGGAAATTAATCTTGGCACCGAAGAAGAATCGAAGACAATCTATCTAAGTATTTTTCTCGAAGTTGATGAAGAAATAGCTTACATGGATATACTTAAGGATTATAGGGATGTCTTTGCTTAGAGTTACAAAGAGATTCCTGGCTTGGATCGCAAAGTGACAGTCCATCAGTTGGCAGTCAAGAATGGTGCTCGTCTTGTTAAGTAGGCCCGAAGATGTTTCAGACCAAACTTGGTTCCATTGATTGAGAATGAAGTTAACAAACTCATTAAAGCTAGATTTATTTGCAAAGTGAAATACCCTGTGTGGATTTCAAGTATTTTCCCTGTGCAAAAAAAGAATGGCCAAATTTGAGTTTGTGTTGACTTCAAGGATCTCAACCACGTGTGCCCTAAGGATGAATTTCCACTCCCTATTCCAGAGCTAATAATTGATGCTACCATGGGTTACGAGGCGATTTCTTTCATGGATGGTTCATCCATCTATAATCAAATTCACATTGCACCAAAGGATTAATAACTCATTGTATTTTGTACACCTAAAGGTATTTATTTCTACAAGGTGATGCCTTTTAGTTTGAAGAATGCTGGCGCCATATATCAAAGGTATATGAAAAATATTTTTGATGACTTGCTCCATAAAAATGTTGAATGTTATGTTGATAATTTAGTGGTAAAGTCAAGAAAGAGAAGCAACCACTTGAAAGACTTGAGAATTGTGTTTGAGCTACTCTGAAGATATCAACTCAGAATGAATCCATTAAAATATGCCTTTGGAGTTACTTCTGGAAAGTTTCTTGGCTTCATTGTGCATCATCGAGGAATTGAGATTGATCAAGCTACAGTGAATGCAATTTTGAAGATGCCTGAGCCTCAAAATATACATGAGTTAAAAAGCCTTTAAGGAATACTAGCTTACTTTAGGAGGTTCATCTCAAATCTAGCTAGAATATGTCAACCATTCAGCCATCTTATGAAGTAGGGTGCTTCTTTCAAGTAGGACAAAGTTGTAGTAACACCTTTGAAAGTATCAAGTCATATTTGATGAATCCTCCAGTTCCTGCAGCTCCTATAACTGGAAAATCTTTGATACTCTACATTGTAGCTCAAGAAAGGTCAGTCGGCGCACAATTGGCTCAAGAAAATATTGAAGGCAAAGAGAAATCCCTTTACTACCTGAGCATGATGCTGACACCAAATGAGTTGAATTATTTGTCAATTGAAAAGTTGTGTTTGGCATTGATCTTCTCAATCCAAAAGATGAAGCACTACATTCAAGCTCATGTTGTTCGTCTTGTATCTAGAGAAAATCCTATCAAGTTTGTGATGTCAAAACTAGTCCTTAGTGATCGACTAGAAAGGTGGTACATTCAGTTTCAACAATTTGAGAATGTGTACATCTCTCAAAAAGCTATAAAGGGACAAGCATTGATAGACTTCTTGGCAGATCACTAATACCTAATGATTAGGAGCTAATCGACGAATTTTCTGATAAGGATGCAATGGTTATTGAAGTTCAACCTCCATGGAAGATTTACTTTAATGGTGTAGCACATTGAGGTTGAGCCGGTGCTGGAGTGGTGTTTGTGACTCCGCAAGGAGAGGTTATCCCATACTCTTTTACTTTGACAAAATATTGCTCTAACAATGTTGTTGAATATCAAGCACTAATACTTATAGACTTGTAATGGCTATCGACATGAAGCAACTACAATTGAAAGTCTTTGGTGACTCTAAGTTGGGGATCAATAAACTTTTGGGAAGTTATAAGGTCAAGAATCTCGAGCTACGCCTATATCATAGTTATGCTCAGAAATTTATAGGATGGATCAGAGATGTGAGCCTCCAAATGTACTAAGGAAGGAGAACTGGAAGGCCGATGCCTTGGCTGCTCTAGCTTCAACTCTAACTCTTCCAGATCAAACACAAGTTACTATCTGCCAAAAATGGGTAGTACCACCGCCAAATGAGGATGAACATGCAGAATATGAGCTTGGGCATCTCGTCACTATTTATGAAGCCGTAAAGGAAGATTGGCGACAACCTGTCATTGATTACTTGTGTTATGGGATACTTGCAAAAACTCCAAGGAAAAGGACTGACATCCATCATCGTACGCCTCATTTCCTTTACTACAAGGACATGTTATATAGAAGAGTACTCTTGTGATGTTTGGGGGAGAAAGAATCAGTACAAGATTTGTAAGAAACATATTCAAGAGTATGTGGATCACATCAATCTGGACCAAAGCTTCACTTTCACATAAAAAAGATGGGTTATTACTGGCCAACGATGGTGAAAGATTTCTTGAATTATACTTGAAGATGCAAGGCTTGCCAGTTCCATACAAATTTCATACATCAGTCTCCTGAAATATTACACCCGACTATCGTATCTTGGTCGTTCGAAGCTTGGTGACTAGATGTTGTTGGACCACGCCAAAGTCTTCTGGTGGATACTTTTACATCTTGGCTACAACAAATTACTTCTCAAAATAGGACAAAGCTATCTCTCTCAAAGAAGTGAAGAAGGAGAATTTTTCAAACTTCATCCGAGTGAATATCATCTACCGTTTTGGCATTTCTCACTATAAAATAATGGACAATGGCAAGCCATTTGATAACAAGTTGATGAACAAGATTTGTGAACTCTTCGAGTTCAAGCAGCGTAAATATTTTATGTATCATGCCACCTCCAATGGTCTAGCTGAAGCTTTCAATAAGACTCTATGCAACTTGTTGAAGAAGGTCATCTCTAAGTCTAAAAAGATAGGCACGAGAAAATGGAAGAAACTTTGTGGGCATATAGGATGACTTACCTCACATTGATGCAAGCAATCCCATACTCACTTGCTTTGAAGTTGAAGCAGTCCTACCACTTGAGAGTCAAATACCTTCTTTAAGACTTACTATTCAAGAGCATCTCACTGAAGAAGAAAATGCTCGATTACATCTTGTAAAGTTAGAAACACTTGATGAGAAAAGGCTGGAAGCTCAACAAAATCTGGGGTGTTATCAAGCTCATCTATCTCGTGCTTTTAACAAAAAATTTTGCTTGAGGTTCTTCTAAGTTGGAGATCAAGTCCTTGTAGTAAGGAGGCCTATTATCATTTCCTACAAGTCTGGGGGAAAGTTCACCTCGAAGTGGGATGGACCATACGTCATACAAGAAGCATATTCAAATAGTTCTTAGAAGTTGGTTGACGTGGATGGCATGAGGGTCGGTCCTATTAATGCCAAGTTCTTGAAAAGGTACTTTCCTTGAAGCAAGTTGATGCTCCTTAAGGCACGAGCATAAATTGCATATAACTCCTGGCCTACAAGAGTATAAAATGTGTATGGCTCTTAAAAATAATTATCCGCTAGGTTGCAAACCTTGCAAGAGGCGGCCTAGGCAAAAGTTAGAATACAAAAAGTCCGCTAGGTTTGAAACCTCACAACAGATGGCCTAGGCAAAAGTTAGGACCTAAAAAAATCACCTTTTAAAAAATACGTTATGACTTGATCCTCTTCACCAAGGTATGTAGGTGCTTAGAATTTCATTCAGGGTTCAGTCATATGAGTGACAAAAAATACAAGTTCTCGCTTAATCTTTGGCTTGAAAGTTGAGTCCACAAGTACTCACTCATCAAACTTTACACTTACACCAAATATTCATGGATCGATTGGGGTAGACCTCTATGAATGATGAGCTTCTTCAATGGGATTTGTAATACTCAAGTTTACCAATCTTGTAAGTTGAGGTTGCAAAACTACCAAGCCTGCAGGTTGACATCTTCAATTTCAGTCAAGTATGTGAGTTGAAGTCTTCGAATCCTCCAACTTTTCAAGTTGATGTTTTGAATCCACTAAGTCTGTAAGCGGATGTCTTTAAATCATTAAAATCTGTAAGTTTAAGGAATCAAATCTGTCAAGTCTGTAAGTTAAAGTAGTCAAATCTGTCAAATTTGCAAGTTAAAGTCATCAAAACCTTCAAGTCTTCAAATTGAGGCCTTTTACGGGTTTATCCTTAAAAAGATCTCTAATCCCCATACTTTAAGGTGGAAAAAATTTGTCCCTTTGCACCTTAAGCTGGCCTTTCATGAGTTTATCCTTAAAAGGATCTCTAAATCTCCATACCTTAAGGTGGACAAAATTTATCCCTCTGCACCTTAAGTTGATCCTTCACAAGTTTATCCTTTCCATACCTTAAGGTACACAAAATTTATCCCTTTGCACCTTACGCTATCCTTTCACGCGTTTATCCTTAAAAGGATCTGCAAAATTAAATGCCTTAAGATGGACAACTTTAGTCCCTTTACACCCCAATACTTAAAAGACGGTGTAAAATCTTTATTAACGATCATGTAAAGTCTTTGCCTTAGACAGTGTAAAGAATTTGGGTTGGCCAGTATGATGCCTTTGGCTTAGACGATGTAAAGTATTCACCTAAGGCAATGTAAAGTCGTTGGCTCAATCGATGTGATGCCTTTGGATCAAACAATTTAAAGACTTTTCCTCGAGCAATGTGAGATCCTTAGCTCAAATGGTGTAAAATTATTCACCGCGGATCATATAAAGTCTTTGCCTTAGATAGTGTAAAGTCTTTAGCTCAGATGTTGTAATGCCTTTGGCTAAGATGGTGTAAAGTCTTTAGCTAGGGCAATGTAAAGTCTTTGCCTTAGATGATGTAAAATCTTTTGCTCAGATGATATGATGATTTTTACTCAGACGGTGTAAAGTCTTTGCCTCAAGCAACATGAAGTCTTTAGCTCAGAAGGTGTAAAAGTCTTTACTGCAGACCATGCAAAGTCTTGGCTTTAGATGGTGTAAAGTCTTTGGCTGAGATGGTATAAATTCGTCACCTAGGGCAATATAAGATCTTTGGCTCTGACCATGTAAAGTCTTTTCTCAGACAATGTATACCCTTAGTCTTAAACGGTGTAAAGTCTTTAGCTCGAACAATGTGACATCTTTGGCTTATATGGTGTAAAATCTTTTCCTCGGGCAATTTGCGATCCTTAACTCAGATGGTGTAAAGTCTTTACCACATACTATGTAAAGTCTTTGCCATCAGACGGTGTAAAGTCTTTGGCCTGAATAATATGATGCCTTTGCCTCAAATGGTGTAAGTCATTTGCCTCAAGTAATTTGATGCTTTGAACTCACACAATACGAAACAATAAAGAAAATGCAAAAAAAAGGAAGGGCTAAAAAAGTACCTTTACTCATCAAAATAAACCCAAAGCAACTTCCAATTGCTGAAGTTGATACTTATGAAAGCTGTGTAATTATTATTATTATATATATTGAAAAAAACAAAAAAAGTGCCTTTTGGCGGATGTGGGATTGTCGTAAAGGCGGTGAAAACAAAATTGGGAGCTAAAGCGGTGATAGCAAAAGTCCTAAATTGAAAGTAACTAGGAGGATGAGATTCAAAGATGGTTGACTTTTGATGAAACGGAAAATTGGTAATTGGTGGTACTAGCTGTACATTTACATGTCACCAGGGGAATATTAGAAAAAAAGGAGATCAAAGCTTCCTATTTTAATTACACGTAATTACATGGGACACTTAATTCATGTCCTACTGGTTCTTGTTTAATGTAAGTTGCAAATGATGTTTTGATATTCATGATTAAATATTGTAATTAAAATATTAAGTTAATACTTCAAGCCTAGTCTCTAAATGATTAAACATCTCGTTAAGTTTTAAAGTAGGGGTATTTGTCCACAATGAAATTTTATTACATTTTGATCCATATAAAATTTATATTATATTAAATTCAAAATATATTAGTCCAAATAAATATTGCGAATTAAAATAATTTAAGTCCAATAAATACAGATTTAACTAAAAGTCTAATTTATTGGGATAGTCCATTGGTTTGGTCTACAAATGATGAGCCCATTTTGCCAAGCCCATTTTGCCAAGCCCATTTTTTCATCTTATTCAAGAGGCCCAATTTGGTACCACATGTCAAATAACATGGAACGCCAAGTCAAATAAATGATCCAATAAAATCATGTCACATATCAAAATGACACATTATGCCAAGCCAAATTAAAAACCAATAGACACATGCCACGTGTACAAGTGACATGTTCTGATCAATCAATATGGCCACATCACTTTAATCTGATTGGCCAGAAAGAGTTTTTACTTACCATAACTCTTCTCTCCTATAACTATAAATAAGGGTCCTCCATAATTCAGAAGAACACCTGAATTCTAACAAGAAACCAGAGAGACCTCGTTGATCAAACGTAGTAGATTTCTAAACAAGCTACAAGTTCAAGCATTCAACATTCAAGCTCAACTACAACTCAAGATTAAGACCAGCAGTTCAAGATCAAGATTAAAATCCGTTGAATTCAAGAACAAGTCAAGATCAAACTCATCAAATTCACAAGTCAAGATCAAATTTACCGAATTCAAGATCAAGCTCAATGACCCTTGAATTTACATACTTGAAAATGAATCAGAGGATTCATAGAGATTGTAATACTTACATGTTCAAATAAAATACTATGATTATTGTGATCTTTTGGGTCCTGATTATTATTTTCTGCGACTCAAATTTTTCTGTCTAGAATGAGTTCTAACATGAAATTATTAGTCCATAACATGATTAAGGCTAGTGGAAAAACTTGAGCTCCATAAAGATGAGACCTTTAAGCATAAAAATGGTGGAAAAGATATGAACTTGATTAGAGACCTTTGGTTCTTGATCCTATGCATGTAATAGGTCTAATTAGTAATTAATTAACCCTTGGGCAATGCTAAAAACCTCGTTTAGTGAGTAGAATTAATGGGTTGGATTCTCAAAGCCTGAAATGAAGGGTAATTAGCTAATTTCTCCTATATTATTGTTATTGTTAGAGTTTGTACATTCCAGAGAGTTAAGAAAGGGCAATGGTGAATTAGCTTACGGGTGTTATATCTTCACTTGAGGTAGATTATAGTTTGAATTAGAGTTAAGACTCGACTTATTTCATGTTTGTAATGAAATTGTATAATCTATGATTGGTCTTTAGATATGGGTGCATTATATGTGATTTCCCTGTTGTGCTTGTATAAATAGGCTAAATGAACAGAAAGTGATAAGTGAGCTAAATGGCTAAGTATGAATGGTGCCTTGGGCACTGAGTATCTTTGTGAGAATATGGGTTTGAGAACATGGTTATATAGATATATTGTTGATATATGCGATATGGAGTGGATACCACACTAGTATGGTACATGGACACCTAGGGTCTCTTTCAGGTCATGGCTAGTGGGAAGAAATAAGACCTATAATATGTGTGTACACTCTCTTACCTTGTTTTGTATTATTGTACAATTTTCTATAGCAAGTTGGCTGAGAACTGAGGAGAGACTAGAGATACAGGCGATACAAACAGAGATTGATAAACATGGTGATATGTGAAATAGTTGTTGAGAGTGATTACTCTTTTTCCCTCTTATGATGATATTCTATGAATTATAATCTTAAGCTTATTATTATTAAATTGAGTTAAAAAGACTATATGTTGGTTGATTATGTTCTAAGTGTTGAAGTGCTTTTACCTGTTATATGTTTCACTACTTTCGTGTTATGTTATTAGGTCAACCTTTGGTACCTACCAGTACATAGTGAGTTGTACTGATACTACCTTGTGCTCTTCTTCTGTTGAGTGCAAACCATGTTCCATTGGCTGAGACATGATCTCGGCTAGAGTAGGGAGATTTACTATAGATCCAAGGGTGAGCACTACTTCTCAGGCTGCCATGGATCCTCCACGAGTTATTATCCTTCCTCCGGATAATGTAACTCTTTTATCTTACTGCCTTTAGTGATTATTGGATTCTTAGACTATATTGGTTTAGAGTTTTGGACGATGACTTTTAGTTTCTGGGAATATTTTAGTTTAGTGTTCTCTGCACATTCTTTTATTATATATATATATATATATATATATATAAACATTGATTCATTTATGACTTAAGTAAAATGTTTATCTATCTTCTTTTAAATTGGTTAAGTCTGAGAGTGGATTTGGTTGTTTGGTTTTCCTACTGAAGGGTTAGTATGGGTACCAATTGTAGCCCGTTTGGGTCATGACAAAGTTGGTATCAGAGCCCTAGGTTTTTTGATCTTATCGTAGCAAAACAAGTCTAGTAGATTCTTGTAGAATGATATAGAGCCATCTGTACTTCTCTGTAGGAGGCTATAGGACTTTAGTAAATCTTAACTTCTTTCATTCCTCGTGCTATAACTTGATTCCAATTGGTATTTGGCGATCCAAATTGGTATCTAACTTTTTTGGTCTTGTTCTCGCTGATGGTGATGATACATTTTTTTGAAGCTAGAGCAACAGTACTCAAGCCAGTAGTTAAGGCTATAGTTCATGGTAGGGGCAGAGTTAGAGGTAGAGCCAGAGAAAGGAGAGGAGGCGCCTCTGCTAGGGAGGGAGCTCAAAGTGTAGCTCTAGATCATGAAAGGTCAATGTCTCTTCCCCCGCAAAAGAATATTCTTGAGGTTGTGGTAGAGGAAAAAGTTTGAGTTGAGAATAATGAGGCAACAGAACCAGTCCAGGGGATAGGTGCACACCCAGTTCAGGGAGGTGTAGCATAGGTCCCATTATTATCTGAGGTAATCTAGCCGTTTATGAGCTTCCTTAGTGGACTGGTAGGGGATAGGGCTACTTCTAAGGTTCCTATTATGCATTGTATGGTGACACAACATGCTGCAACTGTGGCTCCATGATTAGATGCTACTTCTGAGACATGTATGTTTCCATGACCGATGATAGGCCCTGTGACTGCCGGTGGTGAACATGAGCTCTTTTATAAATTTGTAAAAATGAGGCCTCCTATATTTCATGGATTGGGAATCCAAGGACTCCTATGAGTTCATCATAGACTATCGTGAGAGACTGCATAGAATTGGCATTGTTGAGAAGCATAGCATAGACTTTATTTTGTTTTAGTTTTAAAGGGATGCCAAGATATGGTGGAGGGAATTCATGGAGTGCAGGCCTACTAGAGCATTCCCTGTGACTTGGAGTCACTTCTATTAGGTCTTTCTAGAGAGGTATGTTCCCCGTACTTTAAGGGACAGAAAGAAAGAGTAGTTTACAAATATTGAGCAAGGTAGTTCTTCTGTGGCTGCTTATGAGACTCATTTCAATTCTTTGGCTAATTATTCATCTCAGCTGATTAATACAGAGAAAGAGCAGATCTGCCGCTTTGTGAATGGTCTGAATATAAGGTTGCAGATTGTTGCTTTGCAGGTAGTATCTTCGGGTAAGTCATTTCAGGAAGTTGTTAAGTTTGTAAAGAATATTGAGGGGGTAAGGCAAAAGAGTCAGGAAAGGATGGCTTCGAATAAACCTCAGTTTGGAGGTAGTTGCAATGGGCAGTTTCTAAAGGATCAGGATTCCGGGGGATACCCTGTGTGCCCCTTTCGTTCGTCGGCATCAATTTCTGCTAGGGGTCCATTAGGGACCAGTCATCCTACATCATACTTTGGTGTATATATTGTTTAGTCGCTCCAGCACAGCAATCTAACTTTGACTGTGCCTATTTTGAGTATGGTGAGCTTAGTCTCTTGAGGAGGAACTATCCTCGGCTTTGGCAGGCATCTTAGCAGAAGGCTACTAGATCTTTAGTTCCATCTTGTAGAGGTAATGGTTATGATTGAAATCATCTGCAGGGTGGGCGAGGTGGTCACATTGTAGGTAGGGGTGGCTCTTAACCCAACCAGGGTGGTGGTAGAGGAGGTAATCATCCTAACATGGGCAGTGCACATGCGGGAGACAAGAATCACTTTTATGCCTTCCCAGGTAGGCCAGAGGCAGAGTCTTTAGACACAGTGATCCAAAATACTATTCTTATCTGTGATTGTATGGCTTCAGTTTTGTTTGACCATGGGTCTACCGTTTCTTATGTGTCTGCTGGTTTTGCTGAAAGCTTTGATATTTTATATGAAATCCCTTGATTTTATCATTATTGTATCTACTCTACTAGGGGATTATGTGGTGGTGGATAGGGTCTATGAGGCTTGTCCTGTCACATTCGTAGGTCAAGAGACCTTAGCTGATTTATTTATTCTGGACATTGTAGACTTTGACATTATCTTGGGAATGAGTTGGTTATCTCTGCATCATATTATTTTGGACTGTCATGCTAAGACAGTGGCTATGGCAATACCTGGGTTGGATAGGTTAGAGTTAGAGGGTAATTACAGCCTGGCCTTAATAAAATTCGTGTCCTTTCTTTGTGCTTAGAGTCTGATGGGGAGGGGATATTTAGCCTTCCTATCTCATCTTTGGGATACCAGTTCAGAGCTCCCATCTATTGAGTCAGTTTTGATAGTGTGTGAGTTCCAGAAGGTGTTTCCTATAGATCTTCCTGGCATGCCACCTAACTAGGATATTGATTTTTGCATTGACTTAGAGCCAAACACGCGTCCTATATCTATTCCTCCCTAGAGGATGGCACCAACTGAATTAAGAGAGCTTAATGCTCAGTTGCAAGAGCTTTTGAGTAAAGTTTTGATCCATCTGAGTGCCTCTTCATGGGGTGCTCCAGTGCTCTTTGTTAAAAAGAAAGATGGCAGTTTGCGTATGTGTATAGATTATAGACATCTGAATAAGGTTACTATCTGTAACCAATACTATCTTGATCATATTGATGATCTGTTCATCCAGTTATAAGGGGCTTCGGTATTCTCTAAGATTTACTTAAGGTCTGGGTACCATCAACTGAAAATTTGACTTGCAGACATTCCAAAGACTATGTTTTGGATGCAATACGGGCACTATGAGTTTCTTGTGATGTCGTTTGGTCTGACCAATGCCCCAACTGCTTTTATGGGTTTGATGAATGAAATATTCAAGCCATATCTTGACTCCTTCGTCATAGTTTTCATTAATGATATTTTGGTATATTCTACAGATTAGAAGATGCATGAGGATCATCTTAGAATTGTGTTGGGACTGCTGAAAGAGAAGGAATTGTATGCAAAGTTTTTGAAGTGTGGGTTTTGGTTACCTTAAATATGTGGTTTCGAAAGACGGGGTGATGGTAGACCCACAGAAAGTATAAGAAGTTAAGAATTGGGCTAGACCTACTTTAGTGATGGAAGTTCAAAGTTTCGTGGGATTGGCTAGCTACTAACGCAGGTTCATTAAGGATTTTGCATACATTTATCTCACATGACTCGCTTGACTCAAAAGGATGTGCCATTTTTTTTCTTAGAAGAGTGTGAAGAGAGCTTTCAAAAGCTCAAGACTTTGTTGACCACAACTCCCATCATCATTTTTCTGGTTGAAGGTAAAGACTTTATTTTTTATTGTGATGCCTCATGGTCTGGTTTAGGTGCTATGTTGATGCAAGAATGGAATGTCATTGCTTATACTTCGAGATAACTCAAAGTGCATGAGAAGAATTACCCTACTCATGACTTAGAGTTAGTTTTGACGGTATTTTCTCTAAATATCTGGAGACACTATTTGTACGGGGTCCATTATGAAATGTTCACAGACTACCAAAGCTTGTAGCATATATTTACCTAGAAAGAATTGAACTTGAGGCGGCAGAGATGGAGAGAATTACTTTGAGATCACAACATAAGCATCTTTTATAATCCAGGTAAGGCTAATGTGGTGTCTAATGCATTGAGCTGGAAAACTGAGATTATGGGTAGCTTGGCTTACCTGAATATTGCTAGACAACCATTGGCTAGAGACATTTAGGTTCTGGCTAACGGCTTCATGAGGTTGGAAGTTTTTGAAAAGGGTGGTTTATGATCTTGGGCATATTTATATGCCCGTTTATCGTATTTTACCGATGTTTACCTTATGTTTTAAGAACATTCCTTACTATATATTGTGTGTTTTAAGTTGAATGGCTATATGATGTACTAAGACACATGATTAGATGATTTCAGGGAATGTGACGTGGGAAACTAGCCATTGGAAGATGAAACAGAAGAGTAAAGCATGTAAGCAACTTAGTGGAATGCTCGAGAGCAAACAAATAGAGGAAACTGGGTAGTGGCACCTTGGTGGGGCTCTGCCCCAGACCACAAACTTCAGAAAGCCTCCATTGGCGTGTTGGTGGGGCACTGCCCCATGTCTAAAACTCTCGAGGGCCACATTTGGCTCCTTGATAGAATAGCGTGCCAAGCACCACACTGATGGGATTTTCCAGCTTTCTCCTATTCTGACACCAAGAAAAAAAGGGTGTTATTTCCCATGCCCTATAAATAGAACATGGTGCGTCTTCTGTAGGGGTTTCGTCATATTTTCAGAGCACAAGGCAGAGAATAGAATTTACCATTAGGTTTCTTTTTATCTTTCTTTTCTTAGCCATTACGTTTGATGAAAATAATATTACTTGTGTTTTTTATTAGCATGAGTGGCTAAGAACCCTTGTTATGGGGTTACGACTACAAACACATGATTAGTAGTATAAATTTGGATTGATTAGTTCATTTGCCATTACTAGTTGTTCCTATATTCATGTTTTTAGTATTTTGATGCCTAGCCGTCATTAAGATAAATCTCTAATTTTGTTATAAACTCGGGATAAGGATCAACAAGATAGACCGAGGAATATAGGGAGCAAGACCTCTCTTTTGTAATGTAAAGGGTAGGTTTGCGACTAGGATAAGAATATACATAGAATGCCTTGTTTGATTTATACTAAAAGATATATAAAAGTGTTCGGAATAAGATATCACATATCCGCTCAATGATGTAGTTGTGCCGCTATTTTAAATAGTCGATTAGAGGCTCGGAAGACCATAGTTGTAAAATAAACCCCGAAGTCAGCAACTAGGTAGACGAACAAGTCGATCTAAGTGAATACTACTTATGATTGCACAATAAAGCTATAACCCTAAAATTCTCTCTAAACTTGGAACAACAATCATTATTTACTTTCTTTGAATTATCTCATTTTGTTTTAGATTTTTAGTTAATAAAAACTCATACTTCAGTTACTTTCATACTTGTTTATTCTAGCGGTATACAAATAATTTAGAATGTTTGTGTTAAGTCATAAGTCTCTTGAGTACGATATCTGGACAAACCAGTTTGTATTATTTGGATGACCACGTACACTTGCATGTGAGTGGGAAGTCGCTAACAAGTTTTTGGCGCCATTGCTGGGGACTTAAAAATTAGCAAATTTCAAAATTTTCTTATACGACTTTGTTATTCAAGTATTGACAACTTGATCTTAGATTTTCATAAATCTGCAGGTACATACTTTGAATTGTTAACACGCTGGCAAGGATGAAAGACTTAGTGGAACCACACCCTGAACCTAAAAGATTATTTCACCAAAGGAGAAGGGCAACAACACTTTATCCTATCAAGTTTCAGAAGGTGGTTGATAATCCGACCCAGTTAGTTGAACAACTTGAAGTTTCCCCTGTGGAAATAGCAGCACCATGGCCAGTGCGAGATGTGACAATCCCACTTGTGACTAATGTCACCATCAGTATTCGGAAACACACAGCGGGTGGTCGCTTTGAACTCAAGAAGAATATGGTGCAACTCTTGCACACCAATGGTTAGTTCACATGCTTATCGCATGAGTACTCACAGGAGCATATCCAAAATTTTCTGGAAATCAGTGATACTTTTATACTGACTGAAGTCACAGAGGATTATGTGAGGCTGACATTGTTTCCATTTTCCCTTCTTAGGGAAGCGAAGAGATGGTTGAAAGCTGAGCCGCCGAACTCCATTACTTCTTGGAATGATTTGAACAGGAAATTCTTGATGCGCTTTTTTACTTCTTGAAAGACAGCCAAGCTGAGGAGCGAAATATTGAGTTTCAGGCAAAAAAATGGTGAGAATCTCAATCAGGCGTGGGAGAGATTTAAGTCCCTTCTTATAGACTGTCCTTATCATCAACAGACAAATGAAGTTTTGGTTCACACATTTATTGAAGGGCTTGATTCTCATTTTAAGATACTACTAGACTATGCAGTAGATGGACAAGCATTAGAGAAGACCTATGACTAGTTATACACTCTTCTAAGAAGGATGGCACAGACAGACATAAGCAGGGCTACGCCCAAAAAGGTTGCTGGTTTGCTAAAGGTAGATTCCAACACAACTTTATTTGCCAAGGTGGAATCTATGGCAAACCAGATTTGCAATATAGCTACGGTCCTCAATAAATTAGCTCTTGGAAATAATTAGGCACAAGTGAAGGTATTGCAGCCTGTAACTCTTCAGTTTTATGAGACTTGTGGAGAGGACCATGTATTAGAAGAGTGTGCAGCAAATACGGATTTTGTAAACTTTGTAGGGTATGCTCAAAGAGGTGGTAATTAGAATTTTGGCAATGCATACAATGCAAAGTTGAATAATTTGTCATATGGCAACAACCAAGGTCAGAATCAATTCAGGAATCAAGTCAGAATCAACAGTTTGCAAATTACAATAAGCCCATGGACTTACCCAGCAACATAGAAGATATGCTGAAGACAATCATGGAAGGTCAAGCTAGCTATAAAGCGGAGATGAAAGATCAGAGAACTGATATTCGGAACTTAGAAAATTAAATAGGTCAGCTAGCTAGATCACATAATATGAGACCTCGGGGTGGCCTTTCGGGAGATACTGATCCAAACCCTAAGCAAGTAAATGCAGTCACAACCCAAAGCGGTAGAGAGTTAGAAGAACTTGCACCAAAGAAAGCAGAACCCAAGTTAGTAGAAGATGCAACAGAAAAGGCAAGATCTAGTGCCGAGACAGAGGTTAAAGAAGCTAAAATTATTGTAAAGACTCCTCCACCATTACCTTAGAATTTGATCAAACAAAGAGAGGAAGCTGGCTTTAAGAAATTTCTTGACCTCTTGAGGCAGGTGCACCTTAATCTCCCCCTCATAGATGTTCTTCAGGGAGTCCCAAAATATGTGAAGTACATCAAGGATATTATGGCAAACAAGAACTGGTTGGCTGAATTCACCACAGTCGCCCTTACAGAGGTATGTACTTGTAGAATTCAGAACAGGCTGCCAACCAAACTTAAAGATCCAATAAGTTTTAGATCAAGATCACCATTTGGAAGAAGGTTATAACACGAGCACTATGCGATCTTGGAGCAAGTATCAACCTTATTCCATCTTCTGTCTTCAAAAATATGGGATTGGGTAGTCCTCGCCCCACTACAATTGTTCTATAATTGACAGACAGATCTTTGGCAAGACCTGAGGGCATTATTGAAGATGTATTGGTGCAAATTGGATCTTTGATCTTTTCGATGGATTTTGTGATCTTGGATTTTGAACTAGACCCAGAAGTTCCATTTATTTTGGGATGTCTATTATTGGCTACAGGCAGAGCACTGATAGATGTGGCAGTGGGGCAACTCACCATGAGAGCACATGATAAGGTGGAAGTCTTCAATGTTTATAAGGCAATGAAGTTGCCTGAAATATATGAGGATTTGTCGGCTATTACTATGGTGGACATAGAATTAGGGATACCGCTCATAACATCCAAAGATCCATTAGAAAGAGCCCTCAATGGGACAAAATTTTATGGAGATGGAGCGGCACATGAAATGGTTCAATATTTGGAAGTAGCAAGTGCTTTGTCTAGAACTACTGAGTTTGAGCCTCTTAATAGACCTCAGGGACCCCCTACCAAGCCATCTATTGAAGAGGCACCAAAGTTAGAGATGAAACCACTCCCACCTCATCTAAAATATGCATATTTGGGAGAAGATGATACACTGCTGGTAATCCTTGCAGTTGTGTTAAATGAAGCATAGGGGAAAGAAGCTCTAGCAGTATTGCGGAACAAAAATAAAGCAATTGGGTGGAAGATGTCTGGCATTTATAGGATCAATCTAGCCTTTTGCATGCACAAGATTTATATGAAGGAAGGGTACAAACCCATGGCACAGCACCAACGGAGATTGAACCCTGTCATGAAAGATGTGGTACAAAAAGAGGTGATCAAGTGGCTAAATTCAGGTATTGTGTTCCCCATTTTAGATAGCAAGTAGGTCAGTACTATTCAATGTGTCCCCAAGAAAGGGGAGATAACAGTGATAACCAATAAGAAGAATGAGCTGATTCCAACACGTACAATCACTGGGTGGAGGATTTGCATGGATTATAGGAAATTAAATGAAGCCACTCAAAAAGATCACTATCCTATTCCATTTATTGATCAGATGGTGGACAGGTTAGCTGGAATGGAGTACTTCTGCTTTTTGGATGGATATTCTAGCTATAATCAAATAGCTTTAACACTTGAGGATCAAGATAAAATGACATTTACTTCTCCTAATGGCACATATGCTTTCAAGCCTATGCCCTTTGGATTCTGTATTGCACCGGCTATATTTTAGAGGTGTATGATAGATATCTTCTCCGACATGGTGGAAGAGATTGTAGAAGTGTTAATGGACAATTTCTTGGTGTTTGGGGATTTGTTTGATACATGTCTTCATAATCTGGACAGAGTATTAGCAAGATGTGAGGAGATGAATTTGGTGCTTAACTGGGAGAAGTGCCAACTTTTGGTCAAGGAAGGCATTGTCCTTGGCCATAAGGTGTCAAAAATGGGGCTGGAAGTAGATCGAGCGAAGATAGAGGTTATTGAGAAACTACCACCTCCAATATCCTTGAGAGGTGTACTTAGTTTTCTTGGGCATACAAGATTCTACAGATGCTTCATTAAAGATTTCTCTAAGATATCCAGACCAATGTGCAAGTTGCTTGAGAAAGAGGTAAAGTTTGAATTCAGTGATGACTGTGTGAGGGCGTTCAAAGATATAAAGAAGCGCTTGATTGAAGCTCCTATCTTGATTGCACCAAATTGGGAGCTACCATTCGAGCTAATGTGTGATGCCAGTGATGTTGTGGTAGGATTTGTGTTGGGTCAAAGAGTCAAAAAGGTATTTCATTCTATCTACTATCCGAGTAAGATGCTTGATGCGACTCAGACAAACTACATAGTTACTGAAAAAGAGATGGTGGCCCTGGTTTTTGCTTTTGACAAATTTTGCTCCTATCTAGTGGGAACGAAAGTGATTGTGTATACAGATCATGCTGTAATACATTACTTATTTAGCAAGAAAGATGTGAATCCAAGACTTATTCGATAGATTCTGCTGCTCCAAGAGTTTTATTTATAGATCAGAGATTAAAAAGGCACAGAGAATTAAGTAGCAGATCATTTGTCCAGACTTGAGGATTGGTCTCATGTGCCTAATAAAGGACATATTAGGGAGGAGTTTCCAGATAAACAACTCCTAGCTTTGAGTGTTGCTGATCTACCCTGGTATGCCGATATTGTCAACCTAGTGGTAAGTGGAGCGTACCCCTCAGAAGCCAACACTTAGTAGAAGAAGAAACTATATCATGACTCTCGATTTTATATATGGGAAGAGCCCTTCAAACAAGGTCTGGATCAAATAATTCGAAGATGCATTCTGGAAAAGTAAGTAAGAGAGATCTTAGAGAGTTGTCATTCTTCCCCTTATGGGGGACATCATGGAGGAGAGCGCATAGGGTAGAAGGTGCTACGGTCAGGCTTCTATTGGCCTACTTTGTTCAAGGATGCGGTAGCTTTTATCAATGGGTGTGATCAGTGCTAGAGGACTGGAGATATTTCTAAAAGGCATGAGATGCCTTTGCAGAACATCCTTGAGGTAGAAATCTTCGACGTATGGGGAATTGACTTCATGGGACCCTTCCCACCTTCTTTTGGTAACAAGTACATACTTGTTGCGGTGTATTATGTGTCTAAATGGGTGGAGGTTGTAGCTCTTCCTACTAATGATGTAAAAGTGGTGGTGAAGTTTGTCAAGAAGCATATATTTATGCGATTCGCTACTCCACGAGTGATGATCAGTGATAGTGGAACCACTTCACTAATAACTGGTTTGGAAAACTATTGGCTAAGTATGGGGTGCATCACAAAGTAGCTACTGTGTATCATCCCCAAACTAGCGGGAAGGTTGAGGTCTCAAATCGGGAAGTGAAGCAAATCCTCAAGAAGACACCAAATACGCAAAGGAAGGATTCAGCTAAAAAGCTTGATGATGCATTGTAGGCATATCAAATTGCATATAAAACACCCATTGGAGCTTCTCCTTATCGACTTGTATATGGTAAGGCTTTTCATCTGTCGGTAGAGTTAAAACACCGAGCCTATTGGGCTATAAGGAAGTTGAATCTTGATGAAGAACTGGCTGGACAGAAGAGGCAGTTGCAACTTAATGAACTTGATGAGTTTAGGTTGCAAGCATATGAGAATACCAAGCTCTACAAGGAGAAGACCAAGAGGCAGCATGATAAACACATCCTTCCTCGCTCGTTTGAACCTGATCAAAGAGTCTTCCTCTTCAATTCGAGACTTAAGCTTTTCCCTGGGAAGCTCAAGTCCAAGTGGTTTGGACCGTTTGAGGTAGTAAGAATGACACCGCATGGCGCAGTTGAGCTTTGGAGGGTCGACAAAATGGGTACGTTCTTGGTTAATGGTCAAAGAGTGAAGCACTATTAGGTTGAGCATGTGGATAGGGAGAAAACCTCAATCACCCTGTCGAATGAGTAATTTTTTTGGTGCATCATGCTATAATGTTAAATCAGGCGTTGCGTGGGAGGCAACCCACGAATGTATTGTAATAGAGTAGGACAAAAAGAACAAAAATACAAGAAAATGTGTCATTCCACGACCAAAACTAAGGCGCTAGGTGGGAGGCAACCCACTGTTTTCTAATAATTTATTGTTTTGTAGGGAAATAAAAGGGTAATACAGGTCAAATATGATGTTTGGTGGAGGTAAGTAATGAAAAGCATCACCCTGAGGGCTTGGCCCACTCTTGTCACGGTGCCCTAGGGCCGAAACTTCTGAGGGGGCATGTTGGCGCATCACTAGCGCACTGCCCCAAGCTCGAAACTTCTAAGGTGCCATCATGGCGCCTTAGTGGTGTGGTGCCCCAGTGGGCAAGCTTTTGCGGGCCTATTTTAGTGTGTCGCTAGCGTGCTGCCCCATGCTCAAATCCAGCTGGGAGCCCTCTTGGCGTGCTACCCCACGAGAGAAACTTCTGAGGGTCAACTTTGGCTCCTTTGAGGCGCGCCGCCCTATGCCAAATCCCAGGCATCCCAAACAAAATGAAAAGTGGATGGATGAAGGGTCAACCGACCTGAGACCTAAAATTATTTGACCAACTCTTTAAAAAAACCTAGTGTTTCTATTTCCTCTCCATCTATTTCTTTGGAGCGCCGCCCCCCTGCCCTTTTCTCCCATTTTTTTTCTTCTTCCTCCATTATTGTTCCCTTCAAGCTTGAACATCCTCCATCAATTCTCAAGGTAAGTTCTTCTATTACTTTCTATCACTCCCTATTTCTTGCTTTTGCTTTCCATTGTCAAGACTTGTATGCATGAACTAGTTTCACCATGTTGAGAGAACTAAAAAAAATTCCACCATGGATAAAAGCTTGAAATTTAAAAAAACACCTACAAAAGAAGTTTATTTTCATGTATGCACTAGTAATGGCGAATTTTGAATGTTTTCTTCTTGTTTTATTATGGGTCTTGATTTTGTGGGAAGCAAGTAACAAAGTGGGATAAGATGGGTCACTCAAAAATTACAAGAAAAATGGTGAAATTGTCCCATGTTGGGAAAAATAATGTGGCCATGAGTATTGTGTAGTCTTGAAAGAGGTAGTGACTACTTGAGAATTGTTTGGTAGATAATTGTGAAAGTTAGTGGATTGATATGGTGTTATAGGGTGATGAAAATAAAATTCTGCTAATGAGAGAAGTCTGAGTACCTCAAATCAGTAACCTATAGATACCATGCTAGCAAATTAAGTGTGGGGTTATTATGACCTTATCAAAACACTAATTTATCTAGGCTTGATTGTATTGGGATGATTTTGTGTAAATTGTGTGCTTATAGGTACAATGCCACCGAGGGTGCAGGAAGAAAGAGGTACCAAAAAGGAGAAGCTTTTGGGTTAGCAGCTTCGGCAGCCCCACGAGCATCCCCGCGGAAGTTCGGAAAGCAAGCAGTATGGCCTAAGGGGGTCGATTGGTTTGAGTCCCAAAAAGAAGCCAAGTACCTTGGTGATGAACATGTGGATGAAGCATGATTACAAGAGGAATTTCCCCGAATTCATGAGATGGTTTACC
The DNA here is from genome assembly GCA_003996215.1 of Jaltomata sinuosa. Taxonomy (NCBI): domain Eukaryota; kingdom Viridiplantae; phylum Streptophyta; class Magnoliopsida; order Solanales; family Solanaceae; genus Jaltomata; species Jaltomata sinuosa. The sequence goes on from QJPP01001416.1 coordinate 158,997, forward strand.
AATTGGGAATTCAATACATCTTCCAAGATCAGGGTGAGTGCAACCTCACTATGGTACGGGAATTTTATGCGAATTGGCAAATAGGTGAAGGTAAAAGTCAATGAGTGGATGTTCGAGGAAAGGTACTCTGGTTCACCACTCGGGTTCTAAATGAGTTTTTGGGGATGCCACATAGCGATGCCATACCTTACTTGGAGATAAAAGAGGAGCCACCTTACCGAGACATACATCACATACTTTGTGGTGTAAATTCGATAGCCCGTTGGGAGAGGAGTAAGGACACTGGGCGATATGCCACCTTGCATTATGCTTATTTCAGTCAGGAGGCGAGAGTATGGCTAAAAATTATTTGTAGTACCCTCCTACCCTGCAAACATACATCTGAGGTGACTAAAGACAGGGTGGTGCTGGTCTACATGTTAATGAAGGGGATGCCGATTAATGTGGCTTCGGTGCTGAGACATAACATGATGAAATTTTAGAACAACAAAAGGTGGTGTTTCTGCTATGTGGGATTGGTAACGTAATTTATATGGAAATATAACATTGAGGAGGAAATTCATGATGCGTGCCCACCCCAAGTTCCTTACCTGGTAAGTTAGATGATTGATATTACAAAGACCAAGGCCCAAGACACTTCACACGGGCCGGTGCTCTCTAATTCTGATCGTCAGGCCAGGGATGATAGTTGGATGGGCCGAATGTTTGGGATGGCAGAGCTGCAGTTGAGGATTGGCTGTCAATCTGCTACCAATGAAGAGATGGTTGAGATGAGAGACAGGTACCCATTGCCAGAGAGTGCCATGTACATGTACAAAATGGGCCCTGCATTTCAAGAGCCACTAGATGATGATGAGCCTACCATTCATGCCACTAATGACAATGAAGACGATGAGGTAGATGATGCTGGCATGACTCTCATGGAACTTGAAAATACCACACCTACAGGTGATCAGGATGATATTCCTGATGATGATGATGATGATGTCTAGAGGCCTAGGGAGTTCCTTCTCTCACTCTTTACTTTTGTACTATATTGAAGCACTGGGGACAGTGCTATGTTTAAGTGTGGGGGTGGGGGAATAGAATTCCTTTGATTTTTGTTGCTAAATCTTGAGTAGGTAGTGGCCGTTGTATGGCTGGGTTGTGCTGATTGAGTATTATTGTAGGTAGTTATGTTTAGCTATGTTTTTCTTTTAATAGGTTGGGTTCCTCTACTTTTGTTTTGGTTCTTTTCCTGAGGATAGTCCCTTTGAACCGGGTAGATTTTTTTTTTTTTGGATAGATTGTCTAGGTGAGTCATTGTAGTAATGACTTGTCCCGATGATGGATGGTTGACGATTGTCTTAAGGGAAAATTACTCATAGGATTGTAGGATTAAGAGCCTTGCCTTTGGAACTTAGAAATCCCACTTGGAGTCGTAGCTAGATGTCATGGGTAGTTCATGTGAAGCCATGCAAGTGAGTGAGAATTTCATTAGAAACATATAGGCTCTTTAACTGGACTCGAACAATGAAGAAAATGGGCTTGATTTTGTAAACTCACTCAATGTGTTTGTGTATGAGCATGCAAGTATAATATTTTGGTATGTGAATCATGGTGCCATGTGTGTGAGTTTTTGTTTGGTTTCTTGCATAGAATAGCATCCAGAACTTGTCCCGTGTGTGTGTGAATTTTGACTAGCATGAAATTCGTGGGCTATGATTAAGGCATTTTCTTGGAAAGCCATTTTTCTTATTTCTTTGATGATTGTTTGTGCCACCTTGACATTACCACTAGTGAAGCCCCTTTGAGCCTAAATCTTATTTCTTTGTCAAGCCGCATAATGATCCTATGTACATTGTTGATACCCTATGTGAAATTGATCCAAATGAAAGTCCCTAATGCACTGTGTAATTGAAAAGCTATTGGGAAAAAATAGGAAAACGAAAGGAGAAGGGTAGATGAAAGGGAAGGTGAATGTAGTGAAAGAAAGAATTGAAGCCCGGTTAAAAAAGTTCAAAGTTCTTTTTGTTAGGAGTCAAAAGAAAATAAAAGAAAGAAAAAAAAAGGTTTGCTAGCAACAAGTACGCATCAACTAAAGAGCAAAAATTAGATAGAATAAGTGGTAGTGCAGGAAGATGTGAACATAAAAGAAAATATGAAAAAAAGGAGAAAGAAAGAGTAAATGTAGAGTCTTGAACATGTGCAATAGGGAAAAGAGTCACTATGTACTTAAAAGTATCCTACCCGTCCCGAAGCCGACATTACAACCAAACGAAAGTTCTTTTGCTTCCATGAATGTGAGTGCTTTGTTTAGTTCATGATACACTAAGGGCAAGCCTATGACATGTTATGATGTGTTTGATACTTAGTTTTAGAGAGTGAGTGCTTTATTTTTCTAAATGCCCCATTGAAATTAAATTTGTGTGAATGAAATAGGGGCCATACTAAAATTGTGAGGGCACTCATGACATATATTTGGTAGTGTTATTACTTGCTTTGTTTACACATGAATATGTTGGCCCAGTATTTTGGTAAAGAGTCGGTTATAGAGGGTGTGTTGTTTCAAGCAAAAGATCTTCGTGCTAAAGAAGTTGTATGGATATTGCTTGATGGATGGACTACGAAAGCATGATTAAAAATTGTCTAGTCGCTTGCAAGTGAGGATGGAAAGTCCTTTAGGCGTTAATGGTGAAGCATAGCATAGATGGTAGTGAGTTGTTCGAGGACGAAAAAAGGTTTAAGTATGGGGTGGTGACCTTGGGCATATTTATATGCCCGTTTATCATATTTTACCCATGTTTACCTTATGTTTTAAGAACATTCCTTACTATATATTGTGCGTTTTGAGTTGAATGGCTATATGATGTACGAAGAAATATGATTAGATGATTTCAGGGAATCTGATGCATGAAACTAGCCATTGGAAGATGAAATGGAAGAGTAAAGCATGGAAGTAACTTAGTGGAATGCTCGAGAGCAAACAAATATATGAAACTGGGCAGTGGTGCCTTGGTGGGGCACTACCCCAGACCCCAAACTTCAGAAGGCCTCCATTGGCGCGTTGGTGGGGAGCTGTTCCATGGCCAAAACTTCCGAGGGCCACATCTGGCGCCTTGATAGAACGGTGCGCCAAGCACCAAACTGACGAGATTTTCCAGCTTTCTCCTATTCTGACTCCAAGAAGGAAAAAAGGTTATTTCCCAAGCCCTATAAATAGAACATGGTGTGTCTTTTGTAGGGGTGTCGTCATATTTTCAGAGCACAAGGCAGAGAATAGAATTCACCAGTAGGTTTCTTTTTTTCTTCCTTTTGTTAGCCATTACGTTGGATCAAAACAATATTACTTGTGTTTTTGATTAGCTTGAGTGGCTAAGAACCCTTGTTCTAGGGTTACGGCTACAAACACATGATTAGCTATAAATTTGGATTGATTAATTCATTTTCCATTACTAGTTGTTCTTATATTCCTGTTTTTAATATTTTGATGCCTGGCCTCCATTAAGACATATCTCTAATTTTGTTGTGAACTCGGGAGACGGATCAACCAGATAGACCGAGGAATATAGGGAGCAAGACCTCTATTTTGTAACGTAAAGGGTAGGTTTGTGACTAGGATAGGAATATACCTAGAACGCCTTATTTGGTTTATACGGGAAGATATATAAAAGCGTTCGGAATAAGATGTCACATCCCTACTCAATGATGTAGTTGTGATGCTATTTTGGATAGGCAATTAGAGGCTTGGAAGACCATAGTTGTAAAATCAACCCCAAAATCAATAACAAGGTAGATGAACAAGTCGATTCAAGTGAATACTACTTACGATTGCACAATAAAGTTGTAACCCTGGAATTCTCTCTAAACTTGGAACAACGATCATTATTTACTTGCTTTGAATTATCTCATTTTGTTTTAGATTTTTAGTTAATACTAACTCATACTTCAGTTACTTTCATACTTGTTTATTCTAGCGGTATACAAATAATTTAGAACGTTTGTTAAGTTATAAGTCTCTTGGGTACAATATCCGAACAAACCAGTCTATATTACTTGGATGATCACGTAAACTTGCATGTGAGTGGGAAGTCGCTAACGGTTTACTAGCATGTGTAGAGGTGAGATCCTTTTTTCTTGAGTAGATAAAAGGTAAGCTATTCGATGATGTGAAATTGAGCAGGATGTGTGACAAGGTGTTGCGGGGACCTGAAGTCATATAGACGAAGGTAGAAAAGTAAAAAATAATAAAGTACTTGCTGGCCGATGAGGCCGTAACTGAAGACATACATATATATATATATATACACACCAAACCTATGAGGTTGGAGACTAGAAGCTATAAAAAGAAACCCAAAATACTATGTCCATACTAGCCTCTAAGAGTGTCATAGCCATGGGGGTCAGGATAAGGCCACGACTATAACCAAACTATACAACCAAAGCAAACATCCTCTAATAGCTCCAGGAAAATATGGAGCATACGAACTCATAGTTGAACCCTGAATCCTAGCATAGGGGGCAACCAGAATTCCTACCTGGACCTAGATGCATAAAACAAAAATGCAGCATCCCCAGGAAACGAGACGTCAGTACGAATAAAAATGTACTGGTATGTAAGGTGGAAGCTAGAATCATAAATAGCTTCTGTAAGAAGGGTAATATAGATACCACATGAAACTGAAACTCTGATAGCCTCCATAACCGACATCTGACCATATAGTAATCAAATATGCATGGTATGCTCATGTAATCGTATGTCGTGAATGCATATATAAATATATATAAATGAAAATGCATGTCATACTGACTAAATGCTAGCAATGGTGGTGTCTTCTGGTAGCTAATCGGCATCATACTTGCCAACTTGTGGCTAGCTATATCTCATACGTATAAATATAGGCAATAGTCCTTATGCGTCCCGATTATAGCTCGAAAGTAGAATACATAGCATGTCATGTTATGGATTTATAATGCATGTATGTCATCATAATCATGTTGCCAATCTTGGCCCGCTGGTGCTCTTTATTCTCATAATCTTGTGTCTACTTTCGTATAACATATAAATGTCTCGTAGAACCTCATATATTCTTAGAATAAATTTGAACACTTAACTCAACTTTAGAACGGTAACGTAAACTTGCAGATGTTTATAAAGAGCTTAAGGTGTTTCACTTAGTTTCTACATATATTTCCTTAATAGTTTGTAAAAGAAAGTATTTCAAAAAACCACTTCCTTTAGTAGTTTAAACATACGAGCTACATTTGAGAGTTTTGGAAATTGAGGTATTATTTTAATGTTTTCCAAAATACATTTTAGGCGAAGAAGGAGGTCTGATTGTAAATTCTTGATGTTCCTACGTAATAATTTTAAGTGACAACACTCAAAGAAGAATAAGAATTCATACATATGTATATATAGTCAAGAAAGTCGACAAAACTACATATAGATCTTGAATACCTTATATAACCGAACAAGTAGAATATCAACATAACAGAATCACAAAAATACTTCATCTGCAATCCCAATGCCTTTCACAGAAGGTCTTTCTAGAAATAGAATAGTAAAATATCGCATTTGATGATTTAGGAATTTTTTAAAATTCGTACTCAATGGAAGGACGATGCTTAGCCTTAACATACCTTTCAATTAAAACCTCAAAGGTGTTTCTATGAAGCTCGATCAATTGATCATAACACAATAAATGCGAGAATCAACAAGGCCGCAGAAACGAGCCATAACTAATTGGTAAGGCGTTAAGGTCGTTATTACAATCTTCTCACTTTAACTAAATAACGATATCATAATTTCTACCAAACCACAAGATACTAATAGTATCAAGATGATATCAACAACTCACAAGAATGGTGAGTTCTCGAGGCAATATAATAAGGTGTAATTCACGCTATTCAATCTGACAACCATCATACGCGACTTCAAAAAGAAGAGCATCAACCCACCAGTTCCTCCAATACCTTAAAACCATCAATGCACAACAAGGATAACCCAACTTAGTGAGTAAAATGGCTTCCCAAATCCATGGTATCCAAAACACCATTTCGTGACTCAAAAATCAATAAAAAGATTCTAGAACGTAGAATTGTGAAGGAGGATCATGGAGGGAGATTATCTCGACAAAAACTTCAGACTCAAACTAAACAAGCTGTTAGAAGGACCCAGTTCAACAAGCTTCAAACTCAAACTAAACATCAGAACTATGTCAAAATGCAACTTTACAATAATCTTGAGCCTACCCGGTTGGCTGACCTAGTTCTGCCCAGATAGTCCGCGGTAAAATAGCCATAACTTTTTACTCTGATGTTGTATGGATAAACGGTTTGATATTCTAGAATTTAGACTCAAAGATCTTTAATTTGATATATAATAAGCCTTCTAACTCTTTATATATAAGGATATATGCTCATCCTAAGTCAGCCCCTCAAAAACGTTACATACGTAGTTACTATTTTCTGACTTGACCCAAAATTGATACTACCGAATATGAGTTCATGGTGAGGAATAATGCTACTAGAAGAGTACAATAACATACCAAACCAAAAACTCTACGAATATCTCCTCCAAAGAATGATAATTTGGAATCTTAAAATTTAAGGAATCATGCGAAGAAAAGAAGAAAATAAGCCTTTACATATCTAGAATCTGAGCTCGAATAACTTGACGTAGGAATTTTGAAGATTTGGACCGTCAGGGAAATTGTTTTGATCTTGTTTAAAGGAATAGGTCCATGAGGTTTCTTCACTGGTAAGGAAGCTCATACGGATTTCATAGAAAGAATGTTATACTAAGAGGATGGTAACTCGTTCATTAATTTATTTGAGTTACCTTTTAACTTAATAATAGTATATATATATACGTACAGGGAAGCTAGACCAAACATGTTGTCTAGTTAAATTTCTACCTAAGAGGTTCTTATATATATTATTTAATCATCATATTAATAAATGGACAATAATTGGCAACCTTAAAGAAATGATTATGACCCTTAAACATAATACATATTATAGTGTTATATATAAATCTCTACATTATGTGACACATTAGAATAACAGATGACATAAACTTATTTATATATATAACACAGACTGAATACTCCATTAAAATATTATTAAATCAAAAAACTCTTATACAATAAATACATACGCAAGTATATCATAACTAAAGAATTTTTCATAAATATCTAAGATATCTTAGTGATGTGTCGTTATTTTACGGCACTTTTGATGCTTAGAACTTGGAATTGGAGTATGTTCCTCAGCGAATTTTAATAAATTTAATATGTTTTTGAGTATTGTGCAGAAAACAGGGTTCAAAAGCTAAGTAGAGGAAAAAGACTGCAAAATGGCCAAAACTGATTTCCACTACTGCACTCCACAAGCCGTGAATCAAACCACGAGCTGTGTGTGGCAGTCGTAGAACTTAAGCTACAAAATCACAAGAAATCATGACTTCCACGAGACGTGGATCCTATTTGTGGAATGTGAATCAGAGGAGGAGCAAAAAGCCTGACTTCCATGAGCCGTAGACCAATGTACGAGCCACGGAATGACTTCGTGGAATTGAACCTGAAAGAAGAAATTTTTCTGATTTGTATGAGGAGCTTCCATGACCCGTAGAAGGTCCCACGGACCATACATGGTGTCGGTGGAAGTTATGAACTCAGTTCTCCTAGTTTAATTAGGATAGAATTTGTAATATCTATAAATACATTTCCTAGATTTTCTTTTACGTTTTACGCTCTATTACTTGTTAGAAACGACTTGAAAACAAAAATTGTTACATTGTTCTTGATTTTGAGAGATTAATTCATCCATTGGTTCTTGATTATTGATTCTTCTTTGATAATTCAAGATTCCAGATTTCTTTATTTTATCTCGTAAGTATATGATTATGAATTCTTCTATAAATTCTAATTGTTTTCTTATGAATATGAGTAGCTAAATCCACAAATAGGGTTATAGGAACTATGAAGGATTAACAAAGTAGGAAAAGTACTTAGTAATTCTATGAAAGTGTTTATGCCTGTATTGGTCTTCCCTTCTCTTTGATTGCTTTTTAATGGGAGCACACGTTAGAACTCGCCTTATTCTTACTTGTCGGTACAAGGGGGTAATGAATGGGAAAAGAGATTATAAAATGGGGATTTGAGACTATCAACCCTCATCTAATAGCTTGACCTTATCCAGAAATAGCTAATTTGGGATCAAAGGTAAGGATCAGTAAAGCATACAGTCGTAGATGGACCAAGTTGCATGGAAAAATTCTTCTATCTAGGGGACTAACTATTTAATTGAACTTAACTTACCGATCTTGTATGCTAAGCACTGTCGCACCCTATTTTTCACGCGAAAAGAGGAATTCAATGTGACAACTCTTTTTAGGATAAAAGAGGGTGAAGAGTCATCACCTAACGAATTAAGGTGCGTTAGGGAACCATACTACACTAGCTATGATTAACTTAAATTAAGCTCTACGACACCAGAAATCGGGTAAGGGCTCAAGTTATCTCGAAAGGAAGGTGTTAAGCACCTTTCGAGGTCCACAAATGTGAGTCCCTGCCGAATATATTATTTATGTGAGAAATTCGTGATAAGTAAAGGGGTTGATGAATTATTAAACTAAAATGACAATATGATTAAGCAGATAAACTTTATTTAAAATAAATTATTAAGAAAAAAATAATTATTATTCGATTAATACGAATCTGGGTGATAAAGTGATTAAACATGCAAAATTTGAGAAGTGACGCATATGAGGCTAGGGAAGCCACAAAGTTCATGAATTCAATTAATCAAAGCATGCTCTCAGAACGCCAAATAGAGAAATTAATATACATGTAGTATTAACAATCAAGAAAAAGAGAAACTGACATGATCGCTTTTAATAAAATATTTAATGTATTCAAACAACGGATACAAGTAAGGAAAAGTAGAATAGAATATCAGAAAAGTAAAGGAGAGAGGAACTAACCTGATCGCTTCCAAACATAATAACTAAAGCACTTGAATGACATGAAACATGATAATAACAAATAAAGATAATTTACCAAACAACTACGTATTCAGATATAAAAAGATCGTGAAGACCAAAAGACTAACCTTGTTGGGAAACGTCGAATTAAAAAATACCTTTGATTATCTCCATTCAACATAGTGTGTCCTAACTGACTACATAAATCACAAATTCTCGCAAAAGAAAAGAAATGGTTAGTAAAGCATATGTCACCTTAATTTTGGTGACAAATATAATGTAAGAGAATAAAATAAATAATAAATTAACAACACATACAGTAAATTTAAGATAGAGAGTGCATGAGAGAGAGAGTGGTATCAAGTATGGCAAGGCTGAAAATGGGTCCAATGCGATGTTACTCCCTCTATTCTATTTTTGTATGATCGACTCTCTTAAACATCTTAAAACAAGACTTATAAAAATCATAAAATATTTCAGAGGGCTAAATAAAAATATTTTAGTATTTGAAAGTCATATAAAGCTTAAAAAATATTTTTGAAGTTCAGATTGTATAAAAATATATTTAACACTTAATACAACAGTAAAAAGTTGTCAAGTCTTTGAGATTTTTAAAAGAGTGATATTAAAATTAGAAAAGAAGGGAGTAACGAGTTGCTTTATTTTTATAAAGTCATATATGCGCTTTATACAAGCAGTCAGCTATAGCCTGCCTTTTTTCATCATTTCTCAAATGTACCTGGCCCCTTTTGGGGCGACGATTCCTCCTGAGGTCTACTTTGCCCGTTGACTCCTCCCTTCCCGTGGTTAAACTCCAAGCAATGACATTTCATTTTGTTCATGTACATGTAAAAATATTTAAAGGAGTGAGAGTATGTCTGTTCTTAATGTTTAAATAATCGAAAGAAAAATTAAGCAATAAAGCAATGAAGACTGTTAGACAAAATAAGCACATAAGAAGGAAAATACTTTAAAAAGAGTTTTTTTTTTCAGTTCTTTTTCCTTTTTAACTAGACAATGGGATTTGAAATAAATTTGTATCTCATGATCTCGCTCTTTCTCACCAAATAACTAATTTGGGTTTTGGATAAAAGTCTAGACCTCATTTTCTCTTATGACTAAAATGTTAAGACGATAAGAAAGTGTTCAAAACTATTCCAAGGAAAGTCAAACACAATTTATACAGTAAGCATTTGACGATAATGGCTAAAGTTATTAAAATATATGAGAATGACATAACAACACTTTGACCCAATTAACATCGGCAATAAACAATCCATAAACTAATTGGCTAACATAAAATAATTTAGTAATCAATTGAAACATTCAATTGAACAAGTTATCAAATTTTTTCATTATATGTGAAAAGTAATATAGCACTTTTGTTAACTAAACTTTAAAATTCACATATGCTTATTAAAAGTTACTAGATATTTCTCTTGAAGACTTAAATCATGATATTAATTAGATCTTCTACGGAATAAATTTAAGCTACAATTGAGACCATTAATAAAACATGCTACAGAATTGTAAGCATCATTATGTCTACCACAATAGATATAGGATAAATAAACTAAACATTATTTAATATCAAATATACGAGTGAGCTGAGAATATTACCAAACTTGGGAGAATTGTCAACGCTATTGCTTTCGAGCGAAGTACATGGGCTAGAGCATGATTGTTGAAAGGAGGAGATGTGATTGAGCTTATGGTGATTTTCTCTTCTATCCGAGTGTTGAGTGCGAAGAAATCAGAGACGTGATGTGATTGTGTATGTTCGTAATCTCTCATTGGAGAGAAGTGTATGGAATAATGTTTCAGATAGGCTACTGATTGTTATCCTCTCATTTTTTCCTTAGACCACCAAGGGTGAAGAAGAGTCAAGTATTTAAAGAAGAAGAAAAAAGAGAACGTTGGAAGGGAAGGAAATGAATAAGGAAGGAAATGATTTGAGGGAGATTAATGGTAATAAATAGAATAACTAATGGAATAAAATAAAATGCAAAAAAATAGAAAAGAGAAGACCAAAGTTTAAGACAACTAAAGGAAAAGGTGCTGGCAAATTTGCTTATGAATTGGATCGGGGGAGTTTTAAAATAACAATAAAAAATAAGGCTTCTATCATACTATTTGAAATAATTAAGTTATATACAATTAAACAAAATAGACACACATATTAATAAAGTGAGCAAAATTATTTTAGCAAAATAGATAATCCAAGGTTAAAATAAAGTAAGTGTGCCGTGAGCATGAAAAATATTGTATATGGTGTATTTGAAAATAGATAATAATTTTTAATAATTTCTTCAACACTATTAAATAATTATACAAAATAATAATACATATAAGTGTGATAGTAAATCACTAATAAGAAAAATGCTTAAATATTTTTAGAAAAGTACAAAGCAGACTAGTGCAATATAACAAGAATAATATTATGACAAGAAAATTTAATTTATTTGATTAAGTCGCAGAGAGCATAAACGCATGAGTGAAATAATAATAATAAAAATATTATACTAATAATAATAATAAAAACAATAAAAGTAAAATAATACAAATAATGTTTATTAACAGGAAAATTGATGAGAAAAAGTAAAAAAAGGCATTTTTGGTCTTGCAGATAAAATAATACTCAAATGAATAAAATGATGAAAAGGAGGGACAAAATTGGATGTCAACAGTTGTCCCTTCTTTGCTCGGGAATGAAAAATGAATTATCGGGCAAAGAACATTGATGTAATAGCCAATTTTGTCCGACTGATGGAATGAGCATATTGGAATTAAAAGAAGTGAGATAGGATTGTGAAAATATTGTGGCCGAAACTTCAGTTCCAAGTCACCTACATATCTCGAGTTTTACGAGAATCAGACAGTGCGTAGTTCTAAATTTAGGGACGAACGAGATTTGTAAAGAAAAATAAATGATACAAAATTTGAATAAAGGTGAAAGTAACATGGGTTGATGAGATTAGAAGAGAAGGTCGTATGATTGATTTGAAGAGATAGGATGTGAATTTTATTCCAGTTGATATATGGTTATATATATAAGTGTAAGAAGAGTTGTATCTCAAAAACGGGAGAAACATTGCTCCTATTTATAATTTGTTCGAAGCTTTAGTTTCTAATATGACTAGATAAAATGGTTAGAGCATGTGAATTAAATAAATAATAAAGTAAATTGCTATAAATATTTAAACATGATGCAAATTTCCCTTTAGACCATGAAAATGTTTGATTTAAGGCGGTATTGATGTCGTCCTAAGCTATGATGTCTTAGGTCTATTGTAACGACCAGGTTTCTCATTACGGATAAACTCTTCGTGCCAAGTTTCGAGTTAGAAAACTTCTGAGTTTGGGAGTTGAAAATTTTAGACTAGGCTAGTCTCAAATATTTTCTAAGCGAGGTATGATGTAGGTCAATCCGGGTAATGATTAGGTAACAAATCTTGTGGAGAGCTAGAATTTCCATTAGCTAAGACATAAAGGAATTCATAGGACTTTTCGAAAATGAATTTGGGTAAGTAGAACTCCCGGTATCGAGGTTGATGTGAAGAGGTTGTTTTGGAATATCGGGGAACTAAGGTGTGTTGTAAAATGAACCCTTTTGGGTGAAATTCCGAGTTTCTATCCCTGATGAGCGTGGTCACTAAGCAATAGCAGCTACCGCTATAGCGAAATAATTTTTGCTATAGCGAAAGTCAACTTGGTCAACACCGCCATAGTAGTCGGTTCAACTATGGCAGCGACGCTATAGCAGTGTACGGACCACTATAGCGGTTCGAGTTGGAATTTAATGCAGAAACTTTCCCAAAACGTTCAGTTTTTTTAAAGTCATCGTACCAAAATGCTACCAAAATCTAGAGTACGGGGATGCAATCTCAAAATAAGCAATAGTCTAAGCCCGAAACAAGTGGGCTACAACCAATAAGAGAGAAACCAAGGCAGCTCGATCGAACAGCTCACCCTTGATATCTTGAAGTGTTAGGCCTCTAGGTGAGGTCGTGCGTCAATCGCCAAAAGATTTTCTGTACTCACAAAAGAAACACAAGTGCAGTATTAGTACACAACCACCGTGTACTGGTAGGATCATTAGCCAGTTTCAAGTAAACAGTATATGAAGTGTACAAAAGTCACAAATCTGGTCCACCCCAAGACTAAACTCACCATGTAACATAACACCCCAGTCTACACCAAGACCAAACTCACAGATCAATATAACAACCCTGCCTCTCAAGGACCAAAATGCAATATCAAAATTTATAAACACAGCCAGTCCACTCATGGAACCAAATTAAATGCACAATGCAATAAATACCCGTAACAGGCGTGGTACCCGAGCCAACCAGTAAGTATTTCCCATACCAGGCATGGTACCCGAGCCAACCATTAGTATATCCCGTACCAGGCGTGGTACCCGAGCCAACTGTTAGTATATCCCGTACCAATCGTGGTACCTGAGCCAACCGTTAGTATACATGTACCAAGTGTGGTACCCGAGCCAATCGAATGTCACATAAATCCACAGTCACAAATAATGAATAATCAACACTTGTAAACCAACAAGCAATAACACCTAGTTTATTTCAAAAGACTGAAAATAGGACTCTTAGACATTCCTAATCATTCCCTAAACATGCCACATATACAATACTTAGAACAAATTACACAAACATACAATGCATACAGGAATCAATAACCATCACCTACCTCGAATAATCAAGCTCTACAGTGTCAGAACTTTCCATTTTTCAGGATCCCTTGCTTATTCTTAGTCTAGAAACAAACACATAAACACTATAGTTAATTAAATTGCCTAAATTACTCAGATTATATAAAATCCTAATCCCCAGGCCAAACCATGATCATCCCAACCCTTTCCGGGCTTTCCCGCCATTAATTCACCTAAGATTATCATTTATACCGATACATTTAGAGAATTTAAGCTTGGTGATCATTACCCATTAACTATAAACAATACACAAGAACTCTAGCACCCTAGAATTCCCCTTTTTTCTCGGATTCTACAATCCTAGGTTATCCCAAACCTTTTCCCAACTCCACCCCTAGCAATTTTATAGCGTAGGAAAGATATTATGGAGTTTGGGGAGTAGAATTCTTACCTTTAGGACAAAAAATGGTGAAAAACAGATGGAAATCGCCCAAAATTGTCCCCTTCTTCTCCCAAAATGTCTTGAAGAAAAAAACTGAACTATTTTGGGAAAGTTTCTGCATTAAATCCCATCTCTCTCCACTATAGCGGTCTGCTCTGCTATAGCAGTCCGCTCCGCTATAGCGGTACCGCCATAGCGGAGTCATCCTCTATGGCGAAGGCTGACCTACGTTGACTTTCGCTGTAGCAGTATTTTCTCCACTATGGTGGAGGTCGCTATGGCAGAGTGTCAACCACTACGGCAGTTGACACATGACAAAAAGTCATAAAGTCCCCAAAATTGGTCCATTTTATAACACACTTATTTTCGCGATGTCCCGGAACAACCCCTTCATATCAACCTCGATTTCGGGAGTTCTACTTACCCAAATTCAATTCCAAAAAGTACCCTGGACTCCTTTATGTGTTAGCTAAATTGAAAACAATCTTAAATAAATACATTTAACCCAATCCTTACCCAGATTACCCTAGACCATACCTCACTCCAAAACCAACTGAGACTAGCCTAGCCTAGAATTTCAAACTTCCAAACCCCAAGTTTTCTAACTCTAAGAATTGGCACGAATGGTTCACCCATAACATCGGACCCAGTTATTACAACAGATACCAATTTACCCATCATTCATCCCTAAATAATCAAACCCAAAAATACACAAAGTAAAAATAAAAAAGAGTAGTTCATGCATCCTCAAACAGGTGAGGGTACCGTAGGTGTTTTATTTTACTAGTGGATCAAGTGTATCAGCCTTGGGAAATGACTGTCTTGGGGTAGGATGAGCTGGTAGGCCTTGTTAGATTAATTGTTGGTCTTCGCTGTGATTCTAGATTTAGTCTGATTATCTTAATGTCTAGCGGTCTGGGGCTGGTTTTTCCATGGTTATTATCTATCTTATACCTAGAACCTTTCAGTTAGTATGGTACGATACCGATAGCTATGTGCCATGGAAAGTGGTGTTTCTCAGAGAGCTTGGTGGTTGATAGGCAAATGGGTGTTCGAATTATCTTGCTTATGTTTGTAGTGATGGTGCTGGCATCCTTCACTTGATCAGTTTAGGTGGTTAGCAAGTATCATTTTTGTTTCCACTATTTTCCATAGTATTTGATCTGGTTGAGTTGTGACAACGACATTGTGTTAAGTTGGGCGCTCAGCCTATTCCTTTTATGCCATATCGGGTGACACCAACAGAGCTGTGGGAGTTAAAAGAACTTCTCCAATATCTCCTAAGAGAGATATTTGCTAGATCTAGTGTGTCTCCATGGGGTGTTCTGTTCAGGTTGTGAACTTGAAGAACCTTGGGTTCTCCGCCTTTTTAGTTTCAGATACTTTAGTGTTCGTCAACAACATCTGAGACTACTCAAGGACAGGGCGAGGCACATGATTGATATTTGGAGTTGGGGTACATACATTGGGGTCTAGTAGGATACTTCAGACGGTTCGTGAAGGGTTCTCTTTTGTTGCAACATCAGTGACTAGGGTGATTCTTTATATTGTTCCTTTTTCATGGTTTGATGAGTTTTGAAGTGAGTTTCCTAAAAATTCAAGCCTTATATATTTCAACATCAGTTTGACTCTTCCAGTTGATTCTACTCTACTAGCGCTAATAGCAAGTATAGGGGAATAAACGCTACACCTAGGAATCCACAACACAAAAACTTTGTTCTAAGTCTACCCTTTCCTTAGTGGGCTTTGTGATCCAGGAGTTATGGTACCCCTAGATTCTTTCAGAGGTGATGGTTTATGAGCTGGTACATCAGGGTAGATGTTTTGAGCTGGGAGGCTGTTAGTTTAGAGTTTATGAGATTTTCAGTAGCTAAGCAGCGACCTTTGGCTTTGTTCATCCTTCTTAGCCAACAAGTTGGGTTGACTTGTTATTCGAAGTGCGGAAGACTTATTGCTTGGCGAGGTTAGGAAGGTGACCTTAGATCTAGATGGAGATTTGGGCATTAAGGGTTGTAATGGTGCCTAGAATTTGGAGTTTGTTTAATGGTTATGAACTTCTTGGTGGGCATGCCATACTCTTTGTAGAGATTTGAGGTTTTTGGGTCTGCGTGGATAGGGTGATCTAGTTCTTTCAATTTTTGTCGGTTCAGACTTGGTAAAGTTCAACAAGATTAGTTTTGGTCTATATTGGGGGATAGTTCTTTAGCATGGGGTGTTCGTCCATATCATTTTCGTCCACACTATCCCAGTGGCAACTGAGTTTCTAATGGTGGTTCCAGATAAGTCTGGGTATCGGGGTTTATCTTCACGTAGGTGTCTATCTGAAAGTCAATGGTCATTCAAAGCAAACGACTCTTGTTCTCGAGGCTATGCTATGGGAAGGTATTATGGGTTTTGGAGGTTTGTGGGACCATTGCTTGGCTTGGGTATAGTTCGAATATAAAGGTGACCTCATTCAAGGTTAAGTATAGTAGGAGGTACAGGAATCTAGTGGATTGATTGATGTTTTTGAGGATAGCTTGGGTGGCTGACTCATTTTGTGACTTCATGGCCAGGAGTGCAAATGATTCAGAAAAGGGCTCCATGTAGTTCAGTATAGGCCGAAGGGTTATGCAGATCGAAGGATTCTTGTGTTAGAGTGTTGAGGGGGTGGCTCTATGAGTTAGCCTGATTATTAGTTCTGTGTGATGGTCTCCTTCGTTTTTTTTATTATATGTGTTATATCAATGCATTCAGGGTTGAGTTCTTGAGGTTCGATTTAGTCGATTGATCTTCTTCTTTCTTATTGTTATATTATTAGACCGTTACTTATTGTTTTGGGCTAAGGGTCGACTTACCTACTTGTGGGTGATAGTAGGTGCCATCACGACTAGAGAAATTGGGTCGTGACGAAAGCTGGATGAAGATCTATAAGATTTTATAAATGAAGTGCAGAAGATCACTCAAATCATGTGCATTACACCGATTGAGAGTGCAGACTTGGCCTCCTATTAGTTGAAAGGGGTGGCTCAACTTTGATTCAAGCAGTGGAAAGATAGCCATCGTAAGTATACAGCCCCAAGTGGATTGGAATTAGTTCGTAACAACATTCCTGGACAGGTTCTTTCCCTATGAGTTGAGGAAAGCTAAAGTTAAGGAGTTCATTAACCTGAGGCAAAATAACATGTTTGTGATGGATTACTCTCTGAAGTTCACCCAACTCTCCAGATATGCCCTAGAGATCATTGTTGAGCCGACGGCTCGGGTGAGAAAATTCGTTTTGGTGTTTTAGAGTTAGTAGTCAAGGAGTGCATGACCACTATGCTTGTTGGGAATATGGAATCTCTCAACTTATGACTCATGCCCAGCAGATTGAGGAAAAGAAGCTAAAGGAAAGTGAGAGGGAGAACAAGAGGGAAAGGATGAGTAATTTTGACTACACTCAGCAGAGGTCGAGCAGTGGAAATCCCTTGACGTTTTAGTAGAAATCTTTAGTTCCAGTACCTTCTTCAGCTAGTGCTCTATCCCCCCACACCTCGACATGATCAGAAAAAAAGAGCATCAGGCTCTAAGTCTTAGGGTAGTGCTGTAGGCAGTCGCACTTTTCCAGCATGTCCAAAGTGTGGTAGGAATCATCCAGGTAACTGCCTAGCTGGCAAAAAGGGTTTTTTGGATGTGGTCAGACTGGCCATATATTGAGGAATTCACCATCCACTAGACATGGGAATAGGGTAATAGGACTTAAACTACTTTTGCAGCTCCAGTAGGTCGCATAACTCAGCAGGGTACTACTTCTGGCATAAGCGGTGGTCAGCGCCAGAACTGCTTTTATGCCATGTAATCCTTCCCAGATCAGGAGAACTCACCTGATGTAGTCACTGGTATGTTACAAGTATTTTCTCTTGATGTATATGATCAATTAGACCTGAGGCTTCTTTGTTTTTTTGTGAAGCCTTATGTTGCATGTAAATTCAAAGTCAGTCCCGAATAGCTTTCAGAACCCTTTTCATTTTCCACCCCAGTCGGTGAGTCAGTCATAGCAAAGAGGGTATACAAAAATGCCCGGTTTCAGTTCTCTATAGAGTCACCTCAACTAACTTAGTAGAATTAGATATGACTTATTTTGATGTCATTCTTGGCATGGATTGGCTACATACATGTTATGCCTCAGTCGACTGCAGAACCAGAGTCGCAAAATTCCAGTTTTCAAATGAGCATTTCTTAAAGTTGTAGGGTAGTCCTTCAATGCTTGTAGGTCATTTCATATCTTACCTTAACTCTAGGAAGAAGATCTCTAAAGGTTGGATTTATCATATAGTTCGGGTACAGGATACTGTGTCCAAGACCCTATCTCTTTAGTCAGTTCCAGTAGTCAGTGAGTTCCCAGATGTGTTTCTTGAGGATCTGCCTGGAGTCCCTCCTGAGTGGGAGATTGACTTTAGGATAGACCTTCTTCCAGATACGCAACATATATCCATTCATGCTTACAAAATGGCTCTAGTAGAGCTTAAGGAGTTGAAAGATCAAATGAAATACCTCTTAGACAAAGGTTTCATCAGACCTAGCATGTCTCCATGGGATGCTCCAGTTCTCTTCATGCATAAGAAAAATGATTCGCTTAGAATGTGTATCGATTACTGTCAGTTGAACAAAGTCATAATCAAGAATAATTATCCGATTCGTAGGATTGCTGACTTGTTCAATCAGCTTCAGGAGGTGTCAAGACTTAACTATTGAGTTGCATGGACACGTACTCTAAGCACCTAGATAGGAGAATCCTTACCACCCTATCCAACAGGTAATGCGAAAATCAAAAGTAAAACATAAGAAAATAGCCTTTTTAATTGTGGAAATCATTACAACATTAGCACAGTGAAATCCGTTACAATATTGAAGACAATACCTCAATAGGAACTAGTCTAAACAGGTAAAAAGAGCATTAAAGTAAAGGTACAAAATATGAAAAGCAGACACAACTTCCATCATGGAAATAAAGAGTAGAAGCTACTGAAGATCACTGTCGTCCTGTACCCAAGGAACATCACTGATGTTGCAACTAGACTATACCCAAAAGGTATAGCAAAAGTAGTATCAGTACAAACAACACATACTGGTAGGCATCATCGGTCAACCTGAATCAACCGCATACCATCATATATGAATCAAGAGAAAATATGCAATATAAGTTACAAAAGGATCCTGTCCTTCATCACCCACCTTTACTACCATGATACAATCGTTAGTACCCTATATGTTCTGTCCCAAGACTTACTACCCTGCTCCGCTACCAACTCCACCAATTTAGAGACCCTCCGCGCATTCCATCCTGGTCAACATATATCACTAGGACTTCCCAAGGCACACTTAACACTAGGACTTCCCAAGTCACCCTATACACTAGGACTTCCTAATCCACACTTAACACTAGGACTTCCCAAGTTACACTTAATACTAGGACTTCCCAAGTCACACTATCCCACCAATCTGACAACCAAGTCCCGACCCTGACTAGCATCCCTTATTCCAGTCAACCACCCTGACCATACAACCAAAAGTATGCCCAATTACACAATAAGTAGAACACCTATAATTATGTTACTAATTACCAGTACCTGGACCGCCCAAGGGTCCCTAAGAAAACACCTACAATGTTTAGCATACAATTCTCGGTCTACACAAGGACTACCTCACAATTAAGAATACCCACTCGGCCACTCATTGACCAATATGAAACAATCACAATTCGAGAAATAACTCAGTCGACTCATGGATGGTACCCAAGACAATCATTTTAGAACTTGTACCAAGAATGGTACCTGATCCTACTGATACATGTACCCCATACCAGGCATGGTACTCGAGCCAACTTATATGTATCCCTTACCAGGCGTTGTACCTGAGCCAACCTAATGTCACATACAATCCAAAAAAAACAACAATGAACACAAATACACTTGTAACCCAACAAGCCACAAAGATAAGTTCATTTCACATGATTGACAACTAGACATTTAGACATTCATAATTCCATTCCCTAAACCATGAAATGAACATACAATACTAAGTAACAATTACCATGTACACATATTGCAAATGGAAAAACAATAAATATCACCTACACAACAACCCGACCCTTGACCCAACCTTGGAGACCCATCCAAAGACTATCTTCTAGTTACCATCTAGATACTCATATACTCATCTTACATCTATTTCGGACCGCCTTACCCTAAAAGTAAACATATTCCAGGATTTGCCCCCTGACATTAAGGGCTTCAACCCTTCCTGCTCATCCCATTTTTCTTAATTAGATTATCCCGGGGAACCCACTACAACCTAGCAAATTCTTCCCCCACAACCATTACTGGTTCCTCGAAGGTACCCACAATCATAGTTTCCCTAGAATTTAGCATCAACATCAATAATAACCCAAAAATTGGGTCGCACTACCCATAATGATATCCTCCCCGTTCAGGCAACCAAATAATCAATATGATATCCATCCAGACTCCGTTCCTGAAAGCCTAGGCATAAATTCTCCCATCATTCTACAATGATAATACACAATAAATTGTAGGTATAAGTCTACTCAGATAAGCCTAGCCTACCTGGACACCAAGCATCAGCTGTACAAGCCTGAACACCATATTCTGGCTCTGTGAAGGAGATTCCTGATGAAGAGCAGGACTAGAATTTATTGTTTCGCCCCTCTTTAGTAGAAATCTCCCCTTTCCTTTGCTCCCAAGCATTGGACCAGCCTATGAGGGTTTTCGGAGCAACCTTGGAGGGTTTTTGGAGCAACTCTTATCTATTTTCCAACTGAGGAGGAGAAGTCCAAAATAATTTCTGTATTATCAAGATACTGCCTCCATCATACCGCTATAGCAGCTGGTTGACGGCTACATCAGTGGCTCTATAGTGGTAAAATTCCCGCTATAGCAGGGTGATGTCAGCCCGGATAAATTTCAAAATCTGAAATTTCCATCATGTCACCCCCACTTAAATTAAAACGTAATTAAATTATTCTCAAAATCTGCAGTAAGGTAATATTTCAAATAATAATAGGACAGGTTATTACAACAGATACTAATTTACCCATCGTTCATGCCTGAATGATCTCGTAATAGAGAGGAAGGAATAAACTAATCTGTGTATCCCATAGTCCCACCTGGATCGTGTAATTACGACGCTACGCAAAACATAAAAATTTCCCCCTATTTAGTCATACTCGACTCAATTGGGAATAATTTAATCATGCACTGTCAAGGAAATCGTTCTTTCGAGCTACATTTAAAAATTTAGAGTAATCTTCCACGAGTGCCTGAGGAAATCTGAGGCCTTGTAGAACATCGGAGCGAAAGGATTTTCAAATGACTCAAAAAGGGACTTTTTTCCCCCATAATGGCATGCCTTTCTGCTATAACGGAAATTATACCGCCATAATGATACTGCTATAGTGAGGGGTCAACCACTATAGAAGTTGGCAACGTTAAAAAGGGTGAAAAATAGGTTTCAAGCCCATTCTCCCCTATTTTCATCCAAAAATACTTCTTTCCTCCCGATCACTGCGCTCCTATCGTCAAAAAATCGAGGTAAGAATTATACCTACTTACTTCCTTGCTTTCTTGCACGAATATTGATAGTATTTATGGTAGAAATGGGTAGATAAAGTCGATATTGTTGTTGGGTTTTGAATTAAAAATTTGGTTTGATTTTGGGTCGTATTTCTCGAGCATGGTTTCTTCCCTTATGTTTACAACGCTTCCACATCATTCTGAGCATAAGGATTATAGGATTTTTGGCCCAAAATAGGTTCAAAATAATAGGGAAAATGAAGGATTGTTCTTGAAGAAAAATGATGATTTGGGAAAATTGTAGGGGTTATAATGCCCAAATTTTGCATAAAATAGTGGTAGGGCACTTTAGGAATATTGATCTGGACTTGGACTGTTAAAAACAAAGATTTGGGTCAAGAGGTGCCATTGTTGCATCTCTTGAATTTCTGGGATGATGAATACTGCTATGGAGGAACCCAACCGCTACAGCAGTCCCCCTATAGCAAAGAAATTCCCTCTATAGCGTTACCTCCATAGAGGAAGATCATCCGCTATAGCAGGAGGCCGCAGACAGTATCCTCCCAGGCATTGCCAGGAGTTGGTCTTTCTTTTTCGAACGATATTCCCTTGCACTTCTACAAATTCTAACCCTACCCCTTTTTACATCGCAGGTTTGACTTACTTAATGGATTTCAACCAAGAACACATTCCTACCTACAAGAGATTCCCTGATGATGCTAGTTGGGAGAGGTTCTGGGACTATCGGTGGACAGGCATTTATTATGAAAGGGCCTTCAATATAAGAGGGTGGAAGAGAAGGAAAACGCATTCTATCTCAGACTTTAGGAGTTTGGCTGGGGTCGATTGGTGTTGGATCCCCCTTCCGGATGCTTAGGCTGGGTGAGAGTGTTCTATGCCATCCTCCCCATCGTACATTAGGATGACTCCAACCCCACTATCTACCTCTGAGAGGTGGATGTTCCCGTGGATTCCCAGATAGTTAATGAGGTGCTAAGAGTGCCTCATGTTTCGAATGAGGTGTACGAAGCCAATATTTGGGAGTGGGACATGACATGGTTGAGGGACACTCTGGTGGAGGAGGAGTTTAGGGATCAGGTCTAGTGGCCTACTATTGAGGGCATCACAAGTACTTATTTATCAGCCGATGCTAGGAGGTGGCTAAACTTAGAGTCTCGAAGGATCCTTCCATTGGGCAACGTGACCTTCCCTCGGGCTTCGGTGGTGGCTTGTGCTATGCAAGGTATCCAGCTGAATGTGGGGGCACAAATTGTATCTGAGTATAAGGACTTCTACTCGGATCCAAATAAGGGCCTCTTCCTTCCGGGTGTGGTGTCTGAGTTATGCATGTTATTTTTGGTGCCTGAGGATGATACTGAAAGGGAGGTGGATTTGGATTCCCCCTTCAACCCTCTCTAGGTGAAGGTGATTACCTCTATGGGGAAGAAGAAGAGGAAGGTGAATGAAGCGGGGAGCAGCCAGGCTGCCGAGGGTGCTGATGATGATGGTGATGATCATGCCCTTCCTTCTAAGTTCCAGTCTCCGATTCCTAACATCCAGCTCGAGAAGGAATTAGCCACGTTCAGGAAGTTCATGGAGGGTACCACTGCCGGAGATACAGCCCAGCACGCCTCCACAGGGAGTTGGATAAGGAGAAGAAGAAGAGGCGCTCCCGGGACCGCATGCCTTCTCGGATGTGGAAGACCATTAAGGTCATATTCACTTGTGCTGCCCCCGATCAGGAGCTTCCCCAGCTAGAGCTGGAGGACCTGCAGGAGTTTCACTTTCTGAGTGACACTGAGGCTAAGGTCCCCACCCCTACAACCCCTGATGGTGATGAGGCATCCGACTAGGACCTCCGCACCCTCTTTATTATATTAGCTCTATTATTCTTGGGTTTTGCCCCCATTTGGGGCATGTACTACACGATGTTCTCCTTTCCCTT
This sequence comes from Jaltomata sinuosa, assembly GCA_003996215.1. Taxonomy (NCBI): domain Eukaryota; kingdom Viridiplantae; phylum Streptophyta; class Magnoliopsida; order Solanales; family Solanaceae; genus Jaltomata; species Jaltomata sinuosa. Next base: position 182,580 of record QJPP01001416.1, read on the forward strand.
TTCCTTTTATTTCAAGTACGTGGATGCTAGTTTTTAAATCCTATTGACCTTAGATGCATACTATATTAGCTTTACCGACGATTTCCTTATTTTACATTGCAGCTCGTAGCTTAACTATTGTTTTTAGACACCTCAGAAATGAAAAGAAAAATAGGGAAAAATAGGGAAGAGGTTCTATCTCGCCCTTTCTGCTATAGCGGTTGACATGCTGCTACAGCGGTACCGCAATGGCAGAGAAATTCCCGCTATAGCGAGATCACTGTAGCAGTACAGTCCCGCTATGGCAGCCCCAATGGTAGCAGCCTAGAAAATTAAATTTTCTTACAAAGTTCACCCCTCCCCCATTCCCGATGATCAATGTTACCCCCTTAAATCACGCCATGGTCTTAACATAACCCCAAGACCATCCCCAACAATGCATAATTCAAAAATTAGTACCACATTATAATAAGAAAACATTTATGAAACACACTAGAAATGGTGTACAACACATTCCCGCTATTATACACTACTAGCCCCTTCCTTTCCATTGTTCCCAACCAATACCGAGTGTCCTAAAATTGAAGCTTCCCTACAATCATAGGTATTGTTTCCTCATCATCTGTACCCATTGTAAGTCCATAGCCGAATTGTAATACCACCTTTCCAATTAATGCGCATAGAAATTTATCACTAAAACAATTCACACAAAATCAATCTATGACTCCTCCCGGACCAAAAATGTTCACAGTAAGGAAAGAATTTTTTTCACACCATACAATTGAAGTCATTAAGGTAATGAAATGCATAAAATTTTCAAGCTTCAACTCCAGCATACATTAAGTCACATCTATTACTATCTATTCGTCGCATGTTTGATCATTAGTTGATCATTCATGCCTTACCACAACCTCTAAGGCCAGATACCAATTGGAAGCTTCACGGTTCCAACTTTTCTTTCTTGTCTCATTTTGACTGGAGGCAACCGACACCCTCCGACCTTGTTATACCAATTGGAATCAAGAGATACCAATTTGACTCAACCTATACCAGTAAGCAATAGACTGAACGAAAGGAACAAAAGAAGGGAGATAATTTTATAGAATGCTTCATAGCTTCGTTAAGATTATATGTGGATGTCAATACACCAATCTACAAGACTCTATTTGAAATTTGCCCTTGTATAGGGAGACCGGTAACCTACGCTCTGATACTATTTTGTTATGACCTAACTACCGGTCCACACGGGCACCTACTCTAAGTACCTAGATAGGAGAATCCTTACCATCCAATCTAATAGGTAATGCGGAAATCAAAAGTAAAACATAAGAAAATAGCCCTTTTAATTCTGGAAAACATTACAACTTTAGCACAGTGACATCCTTTACAACATTGAATACAATCCTTCCCTATGAACTAGTCTAAATAGGTATAAGAGCTCTAAAGGAAACATATAAAATACTAAAAGCAGACATAACTTCCATCATAGAAATGAAGAATAGAAGATGTTGAAGATCACCGCTATCTTGTACCTAAGAAACATAACCAGACTATAACCAAAAGGTATAGAAAGAGTAGTATCAGTACAAATAACACCTACTGGTAGAAATCATCGGTCGACCCAAATCCACCACATACCATCAAATAAGAATCAAGAGAAAATATACAATATAAGTTACAAAAGAATCCAGTCCTTCATCATCTACCTTTACTACCATGATACAACCGCTAGGACCCTATACGTTCTTTCCTAAGCCTTACTAACCTGCTCTGCTGCCAACTCCACCAATTTGGAGAACCTCTACCCATTCCATCCTAGTCAACACATATCACTAGGACTTCCCAAGCCACACTTAACACTAGGACTTTTCAAGTCACACTTAATACTAGGACTTCCCAAGTCACACTTATCACTAGGACTTCTCAAGTCACCCTATATACTAGGACTTCCGAAGTCACACTAAACACTAGGACTTCCCAAGTCACACATAACAGTGAGACTTCCCAAGTCACACTATCCCACCAATCTGACAACCAAGTCCTGACCCAAACTATCATCCCTTGTTTCGGTCAACCACCTTGACCCTACAACCAAAAGTATGCCCAGTTACATAATAAGTAGACCACATATAATTATATTACTAATTACCAGTACCCAGATCGCCCAAGGGTCCCTAGGACAACACGTATAATGTTCAGCATGAAATTCTCGGTCTACTCAAGGATGACCCCTCAATTAAGTATAACTACCCAGCCTCTCATGGGCCAATATGCAATAATCACAATTCGATAAATAACCCATTCCATGTATAAAACCTACACAGAACATAACCAAACAAGTATAAACAACCCATATTAGGTGTGGTACCTGAGCCAACCATTTAAGAACCTATACTAGGCATGGTACCCGAGCCAACTGATATATGTAACCCGTACCAGGTGTGGTACCCGAGCAAACCAATTTATATCCCATACCAGCATTGGTACCCGAGCTAACCTAATGTTACACACAATCCAAAATGAACAATAATGAACACAATTACACTTGTAACCCAACAAGCCACAAAGATAAGTTCATTTCACATGATTGGCAATCGGACATTTGGACATTCATAATTCCATTCGCTAAACTATGCAATGGATATACAATACTAAGCAACAATTACCATTTACACATATTGCAAATGGGAAAATAACAACCATCACCTATAGAGCAACCTGGCCCCTGACCCAACCTTGGAGACCCGTCCGAACACTACCTTCCAATTTACCATCTAGACACCCATATACTCGTCTTACATCTATTTTGGACCCCCTTCCCCTAAAATTAAATACATTTCATGGATTTCCCCCCTTAAATTAAGGGCTTCAACCCTTTCTGGTCATCCCATTTCCTTAATAGGATTATCCCCAGGAACCCGCTACAACCTAGCTAATTCTTTCCCCACAACCATTACCGATTCCCTAAATGTATCCATAGTCATAGTTTCCCTAGAAGTTAGCATCAACATCAATATTAACCTGATAATCAGGCCGCACTACCTATAATGACATTCTCCCCCTTCGAGCAACAAAATAATCAATAAGATATCCCTCCAGACTCCATGCCCGAAGGCCTAGGTATGAATTTTCTCATCATTCTACAATGATAATATGCAATAAATTACAGGTCTAAGTCTACTCAGATAAGCCTAGCCTACCTGGATTCCAAGCATCAGCTGTAAAGGCCTGAACACCATATTCTGGCTCTATGAAGGTGATTCCTGAATAAGAGCGGGCCAAGAATCCTTAGTTTTGCCCCTCTTTAGTGGAAATATCCCCTCTCCATTGCTTCCAAGTGTTAGAGCAACCTAGGAGGGTTTTTGGAGCAACCCTTATTTGTTTTCCAACTGAGGAGGAAAAGTCTAAAGTAATTTCTGCATTATCAAGCTACTACCTCCGTCATACCTTTATAGCAGCCGGCTGACCACTACAGTGGTGGTGCTATTATGGTAGAAATTCTCGCTATAGCTGGGTGATGTCAGCTCGGACGAATTTTAAAATTTGAAATTTCTATCATGTCACCCCCAATTAAATTAAAACGTAATTAAATCATTCCTAAAATATGCGGTAAGGTATTTTTTCAAATAACGAGGGACAGGTCGTTATAAGAGGCCAGTAACTTTTCCAAAATTGACCTCAACTCCGATTATCATCAGCTCAGATTTTATAGAATGTGACATTCTAAAGATAGCCTCCAGAACTTGGTATGGTCACTATGAATTTGTGGTTATGTCTTTTAGACTAACAAATGCTCCTATTTTTTTTATGTACTTGATGAATAGGGTATTTAAACAGTACATGGCTATGTTCATTATTATTTTTATAGATGATATCCTTGTCTATTAGCGGGGTGAGGAGAAGCATGCAAACCATCTGAGGGATGTTTTCTAGACTCTTAAGGATCGTTAGTTATTTGCTAAATTCTGTAAATGTGAGTTTTTGTTGAAGTTAGTTGCATTTTTGGGTCATGTTGTATCTAGTGAGGGCATTCAAGTTGATGTGCATAATATAGAGGCAATAAAGAACTAGCCTAGACTCACTTCTCCATCAGACATTAGGAGCATTTTGGATTTGGCTGGGTACTATAGGAGATTTGCTGATAGGTTTTCATCCATAACTGCCATATTGACCAGGATGGCTCAGAAAAAGGTTAAGTTCTTATGGTCCTATGAGTGCGAAAAGAATTTTCAGGAACTGGAGACTAAATTGACTACATCTCCAATTTTGACTTTTCCAGAAGGTTCAGATGTCTTCATAGTTTATTGTGATGTATCCAGAGTTGACCTTGGGTGTGTGTTGATACATCATGGGAAGGTCAATTCTTACGCTTCTATACAACTTAAAATTTATGAGAAAAACTACCCAACTCATGATTTGGAGTTAGCAACAGTTGTTTTTTCCTTAAAGATTTGGAGGCACTACTTGTATGGTGTCCATATGGATGTGTTTACCGATTACAAGACCCTTCAGTATGTGTTCACCCAAAAGGAATAGAATCTTTGACAAAGAAGGTCGCTTGATTTTTTTAAGGATTATGATGTAAGTGTGCTTTACAACCTACATAGGCCAATATATTACCTGATGCACTTAGCAGGTTGTCTATGGGTAGTTGTATAAGGATGTTCATAGGCTTTCTTATCTAGGGATTTGCCTTACATATTCGTCAGAAGTTGGTATTATAGTTAAAAATGGCTTCGAGTCTTCATGGGTAGTGAAGGTGAAGGAAAAGTAGGACATTGATCCTCTCTTACATCACTTGAAGGGTGCTTTCCTTTAGCAGAGAGTGAAGGTTTTCTCTCAAGGGGGAGATGGTGTGCTTCGATATCAGGGTCGTCTATGTTTTCCAAATAAAGATGGGGTGAGACAATGGATTTTGGAAGAGGCTTACAGCTTCAGATATTCTATCCATCCATATGGCTAAGATGTATCGTTACCTATGGGAAGTTTATTGGTGGTATGACATGAAGAAGGATATTGCAGATTTTATGGCTAAGTGTCCAAACTATTAGCAGGTGAAAGTAGAACATCAGATACCAAGAGGTATGACTTTGGATATTGACATTCCTACTTGGAAGTTGAAAGTGATCAATATGGACTTTATTACAGGGTTACCATATATGCATAGACAACATGATTATATTTCGGTGGTAGTAAACAGGATAAAAAAAATCAGCCTATTTCTTTCATGTCAAGACTACTGATTCAGGAGAGGATTATGCCAGAGTCTACATCCATGAGTTGGTCATGTTTCATGGGTTTCTCTTATCTATCATTTCAGATAGGGGCACTTAATTTATATCCCAGTTTTAGAACTTCTTCCAGAATGGTCTTGGTACTCAAGTAAATCTTAGTATAACATTTCATCCATAGAGGGATGGTTTTGCCGAGCATACCTTTCAAACCTTAGAGGACATGTTGAGGGCTTGTGTGATCGATTTTAAAGGTAATTGGGATGATCACTTACCTTTTATAGAGTTCACCTATGTTAATAACTTCTGTTCTAGCATCCAGATGGCTCTGTATGAGGCACTTTATGAGTGGAGGTGTAGGTCACCTATTTGCTGGTTTGAAGTAGGTGAAGCCACTTTGATAGGCTAGATTTAGTTCATGAGACTATGGAAAAGGTTTAACTCATTAGGGAGAGGTTTAAGGCACCCCAGTGTTTTTAGAAATCCTATGCAGATATGAGGAAAAGAGACTTAGAGTTTGCAGTTGATGATTGAATGTTTATAAAGGTTTCACCAATGAAGAGAGTGATGAGGTTTGGAAAGAAAGGGAAGCTTAGTCCCCAATATGTAGGTATCTGTAACACCCCAGAAATTTTAAGCTAAGCTCTGAATCATTCTTCATATATGGTTAGACCCAAAACTGATGAATTTTCTAGGAATCTAAGTATTAAGATCAATTTTCTAAGTTTTGAAGGTGTATTAGATATGAATTAAAGTAATAAAGGACCTCTAGCTCAAAGTTAAGTTGAAAGTTTTTTTACTGATTTAGTTTTCAGGTAAGTTCTAACTAGGGTCAACTTCAAACGATCATAACTCCTAGAATATGAAAAGTATGATGGCCTAGTACCCACCAAATTAAAGGTCTTCGAGTCTTTTTTCCAACTTCACAAATCACGCATTAATACAAGTTTAGAGTAAAACATTATGGGCATTTTAGTGAAGCACTATTAGGCTGTCAAGGCTATATGGAAAACAGGTCCCTGCCGTGCATTGGACAATGTGAAGCATGGTGGGGGCCCCCACCTTGGGGTGTGCGGCGCATTCCCCCCCCCTATTTTACCCGACGGGATTTGTTTTTTTGGGCTTATTTCAAGGGATTTTTGGTCCTTTCCTTACCCGATTTGTCCCCCACTATATAAGATGTCCTTCGAATGATAGGGCACAATTTTAGTCAATAACATACGTTGCTCTCTTCCCCAAAGCTCAGAACACTCAACCTCTTAATTCAAACGCAAATCCAAGACGTTCACCAATTTCTCTCCGTCAAACCTAAGGCATTCTTCTGCAGCACGTCAAACTTCAGCTTTTCTTCATGATTTCTCTTCTAACAGGTATGTGGGTATTCAGTAAGGGTCTAGTTCGCCCTTATACCTAAAAATCTCAGGCTTTTACAATAACTTTCATGGGTTTTGAAATTAGGGTTCTTACTCTTTTATGGAGATTATTATAGAAATTCATTATCATGATTTATATGTGATTTTTATTCAGTTTTAAAATATGAAATTAGACAACTTTCAGTTTACTATAGTATTTCAGAAAAAATACTACTTTCAGACCAGTTTAGTTCTATCTCAGAAATTTAGAACCTCTATTTTAAATGAGCCATCAGTAATTAGTTGAGAGTAGTATTTAGCACCGCGTTGGACTAGGGTTCAGCATACCCTTAATGTTCTAGAACTACGTGCCACCGTAAGTTATTTAGCCCCTCAGTTGGGCCTCAGAAACAGTAATGACATTAGTCATGCCTTTATAACCTGGCAAGGTATATTGGGTCTTCTTGATGGGGCATATACATCGAACTACACGTTTAGCTCAAATATTTTATGTCGGTTAATAAATTCTCCCAGAGTATTAGCTTCATTAGTGTACATCAGGCCCTCAGTTTATGAATGTTTTTTTTATTTTCAGTATGTTTTCAGTATATCCTTGCATTTTAAATTTTATGCATATTATGTTTGGGCCTGAGTACTACAGATTCAAGTTACAATTTTAAACAGCTTATCAGTATTTTCACCATGCTTAGTTAAAGTTTTAAGCAACTTATCAGTATTGTAAACATGCGTAGTTATCTTATAGTCTATGTATCTCATGGTTTACAACTCAAAAATATTTTTTTACTCTTTTCGGTAAAAGAGCCCACGTTTGACAGTTTTGACTTATGCATTCATATACATTTATACTTAGTCTAGTTCTTAGTCATGCTTTCATTATAAATGTATTTCTCATGATTTTAAAGTTAGTGCATATCTCAAATGGTCAGTACATTCAAAGTACTGATCGCATACCTTCTTATGTTGCATCCTTTTGATGATGCAAGTTGTAGTGCTAGCTCCCAGGATCATGGTCAGACAGATCACAACTTCCGGTCAATAGGGAACAAGTTCTTCTTTTTCGGGAACTCCAGTCAGTTAGTAGTTATAGTGGTTATTTTAGTTGTTAATCATTGATTAAATATAGTTAGGGTCATGTCTCGGCTAATTGTATATCAGTGTTAGTAGAGGCTTCGTAGACAGACAGTCAGTAAGTTAGTTGTACTAGTTTTCAAATGACTATGTATTTCAGTTTATGAAAGTTCATTTAATTTCAGTATCCTTCAAGAGCTCAGTACATACTTCAGCTTTCGCATAAAGTCTTTTCAGTTTATACGTGTATTCAGATGCTCATGAGGTATGCTAGTATGAAGGGTTAGCTTGGGGCTACTTGTAATTCCAGGTCCCGTGTTGCGTCTAGCCCATAGGCTCGGGGCATGGCCAACTTTGTATCAAAGCACAGAGTTCAAGTGTCCTAGGATGTCTGTGAAGCTGTGTCTAGTAGAGTCTTGCTTATGGGTGTGTTGAGTACCACACTTATAATCAGGAGGCTACAAGGCATTTAGGAAATGTTTTCCCTTCTTTCATACTCTAGATCATGCAGTAGAGTTGTTCCTCAAGAAACTTATACAAATTCATGTGTTTCTCCAATTCCTCTAATCATGTCTCATCTTTGAGGTAGTGGAAACTGTAAAGTCCAGGTTCCTATTAGTGAGATGCTCTCAGGTAGAGCCATCAGAAAGTTGAGAGACCGTATGAGGGCTTGAGAGGAGCCCATTAGTGTGTTAGAGTTTACCAATCAAAAAGCATGTACCATTTTCCATTCGTGCAGTTGAGCCTGTAGTAGAATGTGCTCTCAGACCCTCTTTCAGAAACTTTACTATGAATAATGCCTTAGCTAAAAAGTATGGTTCCCTATGCATTTGGGTAGTACAGTCACTCAAGAGTTAGTGTGAATCGAGGTGTTATGAGCTATAAGTAGTAAGATGACCCCTGAGCTAGATGTATGAATTTAGAAGTATAGTAGCTATAAGATTTGCATAGTGATGGACTGAAGTATGTAGCCATACTCATATCTATAAGATGAGTATGGTGGTAAAAGTAAGTTGTATATGTGACCCTAGATGAATTGGTAAATTATGACTTAGGCATGAGATAAAAGAAGAGAGCCTTAAGAATTAGAAAGATAGACGTGTACCCAAAGTAGTATGTTGTTACATGATATTCAAAGATCCTATAGTGCTATGTGTGGCTAGTTTAGAAATTCTTGGGTTGCTAATTATGGAGAAGTCTAGGTGTATATTTTATGGTGCTCTTAAGAAATGAATTCAGGAGATTATAGATATACGATGTTGAGACACTTAGTGTGGTTTTAATTCAGTTGACTTAGGTAATATGATCTTAGAGGTGCGATGTTAGTAGACTAAAAAGAGAAGGTAAATTTGTTAAGTGTTAGAAGAAATGACGCCAGTAAGAATATGATTCCTCTAGTGTTAGCCTTAAGGGTAAAGAGGAAGTTAAGAGATGACTCAGAAGAAGACTTAGCAAGGGTTTAGCATCTTCAGTTATAGCCTATTAGAGAGAGTTTAGTGTCCATAAGTACAGTGATGCCCCAACCTTACAAGAGTTAAGTTGATTATCGCCTAGTCTGGGAGAGAGATCCGCAGACTTAGAGGGGTGACTTTTGATCTAAGGGGGATATGATAGAATGAGGAACCAAGTCGAGTCTTGCGACTAAACTAGTGTAGAATTTCAGAAAAGATCTATGGTGGTATATCGATTCATTCTTATTCTAGCGATTCTCTAGTAATTAAGTTAAGGTGACATTTTACTCAGATGTAATTGTGTCACTCTCATGACTAAGTTCATGCACTTCATATAGATTCATGTCCACGTTCAGATTCCTAGAATGAGGAAAAACCACCTAAAACAACAATCCCAATCGTACTCTATGATTCCATGAAGCCATCTTTATGATGAGATACTTATTACATATAATATCATCTCTCACAGTATGTTCAGTTATATGCCCTCAGTCCTCAAGTTATGCCTTAATAGCTAATGGCACCAGGCTATATCATGTATATGCTCAGATCTGATCTTTTGAACAGTCCATGCTTATGATTTCCTTACTCTAACCATGCTTCACATGTCTAGTATGTGAGTCACCCAGGCCTTTGCACTTATCTTCTTAGACCATATTTTGAGTGGCTAGATCACGCTAAGTGTAAGTCAAGACTGATCAGTATTCTTTCATGCGTGATGCTCATGCTCCCACTTTACACATTCTGTGATATTGGCCTATGTTGTCATAGGTGTTAGTTGAGGGAGCTAAGTAGTAGCGTAGATAGGAAGTAGTAGATTTTTCCTTTTTGGTGTACTGTTTCCACCTTAGCTTGTAGGTATGGTTGAGTTGCGAGATAAGGATCATTCATGTGTAATAGTTAGATGAGGAATTTTGGTATGTCTCCTTGTAGAAGTTCTTGAAGTTGCAGCTTCTAGATATGTTAGGGGAAAGGATGAAAGTCTCAGATTGTGTCACCTGAAAAGAAATCATGAGATGATCATAGTAATAGGCTTGAATGTTGTGGTGAAATATATGTGGGCCTTTGTTTTGTGCGACTAGTGACCCATTTATTAAGAGCTCAAGGTTAGTTGATTTTCGTGATAAGAAGGAATATCACTCTGGGGAGATAACTAGATGCAAGAGATTCAGTCGAGATAGGCTTGAACATGGTGAAAGAAGGTGGTTAGGATCAGACCGCAGCATCTATATGTGCACATGTTAGAATTTTAGTTTAGTGTAGTTAAAAAGGTGTTACTAAGCTTAAAGGTGGTCAACTGCATTGTTTAAGGCGAGAATAGTCTTGTTCTTACTCCATGTCCAGGGTGTTCATTCCTTATTTCCAGTAGCTTAAGCTAGCAAGATAGTAGACCCCTCATATTAGATCAGTTCAGAGCTGCCGGTAATCATTACTAAGGCCTTATGGCCCTACATTCACTTCAGTCCATGGTAGTAAGTTCAGCTTAGAAGAGGATTATTTTCTCGTATAGCAACTCCTCTCGGTTTTATGTTCCTTTCAGTTTACTATGATCTCCAAGAATGTGTTCATTCTCTATGAGTTTCTGTTGAGCCCCTACTCCTAAACCAGACCAGTGATCAGGTGGGATATTCAGTTTCAGATACCATCAGTGTTCCTATTCTCTTAGTATGCATATAGGTCTCACGAATCTAGCTCAGTTCATATTTCAATCAGAAATAAGATACCATGTCAGTACTCCAGCTTCTAGAACTCAGTCGGTGGGATTCTAACCCTTTCCTCACAACCTCAACCTAGTTAGTCTTCATTCAAGGACAAATGATCCCAAGGGGGAGATATTGTAACACCCCAAAAATTTTAAGCTAAGCTCCTAACCATTTTTCATATATGGTTTGACCCAAAACCAATGAATTTTCTATGAATCTAAGTATTAAGATCAATTCCTAAGTTTTGAAGGTGTATTAGATATGAATTAAAGTAATAAAGGACCTCTAGCTCAAAGTTAAGTTGAAAGCTTTTTTACCGACTTAGTTTTCAGGTAAGTTCTAACTAGGGTCAACTTCAAATGATCATAACTCCTAGAATATGAAGAGTTAGATGTCTTAGTACCCACCAAATTAAAGGTCTTCGAGTCTTCTTTCCAACTCCACCAACCACGCATTAATACAAGTTCAGAGTAAAATGTTATGGGTATTTTAATGAAGCACTATCAGGCTGTCAAGGCCATGTGGAAAACAGGTCCCTGCCGTGCGTTGGACAATGCGAAGAATGGTGGGGGGCCGCGCCTTGGGGTGTGCGGCGCACCCTCCCGTTTTACCCGACGAGATTTGTTTTTTGGGCTTATTTCAAGGGATTTTTGGTCCTTTCCTTACCCTATCTGTCCCCCACTATATAAGATGTCCTTTGACCCATAGGGCATGATTTTCAGTCAAAAACATACGTTGCTCTCTTCCCCAAATCTCAGAACACTCAAACTCTTAATTAAAGGCAAATCCAAGACTTTCACAAATTTCTCTCCGTCAAACCGAAGGCATTCTTCTCCAGCGCGTCAAACTTCAGCCTTTCTTCACGAATTCTTTTCTAACAGTTATATTGGTATTCAGTAAGGGTCTAGTTCGCCCTTATGCCTAAAAATTTCAGGGTTTTACAGTAACTTTCATGGGTTTTGAAACTAGGGTTCTTACTATTTTATGGAGATTATTATAGAAATTCATTATCATGATTTGTATGTGATTTTCATTCAGTTTTAAAGCATGAAATTAGCCAGCTTTTAGGTTACTACAGTATTTCAGAAAAATAATACTTTCAGACCAGTTTAGTTTTGTCTCAGAAATTCAGAACCTCAGTTTCAACTGAGCCATTAGCAGTTTGTTGGGAGTAGTATTTAGCATCGAGTTGGACTCGGGTTCAGCATACCCTTAAAGTACCAGAACTACGTGATTGTCATAACCCAGACCGCCATAAGTGGCACCCACCCAATACCTTAGGTGAGCGAACTAATACCGACCCAACACTCAACCATTCTAGCAGCTTAAAACCAATGCATAAAATAAATAAGCAATATAATCTAAAATACTATATCATAAAACTATGAAAACATCCTCCCTAGAACCTGAAAGTCATCGTACCATAACATTCTACCTAATTTTCTAGAAAATACGAGGATGCAATCCCAAAATAAGCAAGGTTTAAGCCCGAAACAAGTGGGCTACAACTAACAGGAAGAAACAAGGTAGCTTGATCAAAGCAGCTCACCCTTGATGTCTGAAAGCACTGGGACTATAAGTGAGGTCGCGTGACAGCTGTCACTCCCCGAGGCTACCTCCTAGATGTAACACAGGATTCGGGACATGAGTGCCCTAGATTAACCCTTGGTCATAGCATACTCAGAGATACTTATGAAAATAAAGCGGAAGCATACATAGACAAGATAGAAATCCATAAACTGAAATAGAATAAGGTTTACGAAATACCAATTCAGGATACATCTAACTATATTTGAAGCCTCTAAATCAGAAATGTAAGTTGATGGGACAAGACCCCAACTAACTCAGTAATCCAACAAAGGAAATATAAAGAAAATATTCATAACTACAGTCCTCGAAGGATGAGAACTCACCAACAGATAGTCTGGATAGCTGGCATTGACTAGCCACGCGCCTGAGGAATAGAGCCTAAATCTGCATCATAATAGGATGCAGCGCAAAGTATGAATCAGTATTATAGGATATACTAAATATGTGAGATATGCATGAATATGATGAAAACATACTTAAAACGAAAATAGGAACTTAGTTTATGCATAAACGAGTCATCAATGTAAGTATCATAATAAATGGTAAGCATGAGGTAAGAGTCAAGATTTCGAAATAGATATCATAAGTTTAAACAAGTCAAAACATTCATACATGAGTTTCTCTTAACCTACATAAACCATGATAAGCTACATGGAATCCAGTGTCATACACCCACAACAAAAAAAGTTGTCCTAACCAGCCAAGGTTAGAACCATATCTATCAGGATATTGTCATAAGCCACAGAGGGAAACCTACGGTGGCAACGTAGTTCTGGGACTTAGGGTACACTAAACCCAGTCCAACTTGGTGCTTAATACTACTCCCAAAACATACATATAGCTCAACATATACTTGTGACATATCCAATGTAAAAATCTTGTTTGAAATGCCTAAGGACATATCTAATGTCATGCAAATTCAAACCATAAGTTTTAAAGGCTTAGCATAGTCATAATTCAAAATATACTTTTCTTTCTACATCTATAACTTGAAGAATTAGGCATGTAATTTCATAAATACATAAGGCCATGTTATCTAAACATGCCAATTTTCACTTATAAACATGCTAATCAATTGAGTCGTGTTAGAAATCATCTTTAATGCATGGGCTTTTGAAATAAATAAGGGAATCCCAAATAAATCATAATTGAGTAATGAGAAACCATAATTTAATGCTTTAAATCTGAACCCATGAGTTTTTCCCAAATTGGGTAAGAACCCTAATTCCATAAATCCACATTTCAAAGTAAAAGCTTGGGGTTTTGGGCACAAGGGTGAAAGTAACCCATGTTGAATACCCACATACCTTAATTGAAGCTTTCTAAACCTTAGATGATGAGGATGCAGTCTTGAAGGTAAACCGTTAGGTGGGAGCTTGGAGCTTGAGAGAAGAAGATAATTTTCCTCTTTTTGATTGAATGACAGCATAAGGAAAGGAACTTAGGCTAAGTGAAGTTAAAACCTTTCTAGAATTTCCCAAAATGACCTCATTTAGGAGTTAAAAGAGTGGGTAATGACTGAAATACCCCTGGGAATTAATTAAGAAAAGCTGTTAAAAATTTGGCTTTAGGTTTCACGAGCCCCTTTCCACGGATCGTAGAAGTAACAACGGCTCGTGGATTGGAGTTGTGGTTCCTGAGCCAAAATTTTAGGCTATGGATAACTTTCCACGGACTAACAGGACGGCCCGTAGAAACTTTTACGAGTCGTGGAACCAATTCATGGTTTCAGGGAAAATGACCACTCTCTGTCTGAGTTCCACGGGTTGGTTCCATGACCCGTGAAAGCTCCCATGAACTATGAAACTGAATCATGGTTCTCAGACCTGAGGGTGGTCTACAGCACTGGAATCATGAGTCCTTTCCACGACTCGTGGAACTTTCCACGGCTCGTGGACTTGACCCGTGATCCCTGGAAGCTCAAAAATTCTATAGTTTTCTGAGTTTGAAAGTTGGATCAAATTCCGGGCTGTTACAATATCTACCCCTTGGGATCATTCATCCTAGAATGAAGACTAAGTAAGGAAAACTAGAGAGAAAACAGCCCAACCAAGCATCAAAACATGAAAACTCAAGGATAAACATGAAAACTGAGCCTTTCAACTTAAAACATGACTGAACTAACTTTGGAAAACATGAATGCATGCTAGGATCATGAGGGAAACTTATGGAGTAGGATCGGAGGCACATACTAGGGATGAAACCAATACCTCAAGATGAAACTAAGTCAGAAGGAAAGAGATGAGGGTACTTGGATTTCATGGCTGCTTCTGCTTCCCAAGTAGCTCCCTCAACTAGTTGATTCCTCCAAAGGACCTTTACCGAAGTGACGTCTCTGTTTCTAAACCCCTGAATCTGACCATCAAGGATATCTATGGGAACCTCCTCATAAGTGGGACTTCACACCCACATCTTGCAAAGGAACAATCAAGGTCGGATCACCAACACACTTTTCCAACATGGAAACATGAAAAAATGGATGAACCACTTCTAAATCTGTTGGCAAATCCTACTCATATGTAAAACTACCAACACTTCTAAGAATCCGATAAAGACCTACATAATGGTGATTAAGCTTCTCTTTCTTGCCAAATCTCATCACACCCTTCATGGGTGACACCTTCAGAAAAGCCCAATCATCAACTTCAAACTCTAACTCTTTTATCCTCACATCTGCATATGATTTCTGTTGACTCTGAGCGGTATTCAACCTCTCCCTACTGATTTGAACTTTCTCCATAGTCTCATGAACTGAATCTAGATCAATAAAAGCTTCCTCACCTATCTCAAACTAACCGATAGGAGATCTACACCTCTGACCATATAGTGCCTCATAAGGAGCCATCTGGATGCTAGAATTAAAGTTTTTGTTGTAGTCAAACTCAATAAGACATAAGTGATCATCCCAGTTACCTTTGAAATCAATCACACAAGCTCTCAATATATTCTCTAAAGTCTGAATAGTACGCTCTGCCTGGCCATCCATCTGAGTGTGAAAAGTTGTACTAAGCTTCACCTGAGTAGCAAGACCTCCATGAAATGATCTCCAAAATTGGGATGTAAACTGAGTATCCCTATCTGAAATGATAGACAAAGGAACGTTGTGCAATCTGACTATCTCCCAAATGTAGAGTCTGGTATAATCATCTACTGAATTAGTAGTCTTCACAGCCAAGAAGTGGGATGATTTAGTCATCCGGTAAAAGATCACCCAAATGGAATCATGTTGCCTTTGAGTACGAGGCAACCCAGTAATGAAGTCTATATTGATCGCTTCCTATTTCCAAGTAGGAAGGTCGATATCCTGAGTCATACCACCCGGTTGCTGATGCTCTAACTTCACTTTCTGACAGTTGGGACACTTAGCCATAAAACTGGCTATGTCCCTCTTCATACCATTCCACCAATAGACTTCCCATAGGTCACGGTACATCTTGGTGGCACTAGGGTGAATAGAATATCAGGAACTATCAGCCTCAGTCAAAATCTGTTGTCTCAACCCATCTACGTCTGGCACACATAATCTACCTTGATAACAGAGCACAACATCTCCCCCTTGGGAGAAAACCTCAACCCTTTGCTGATGGACTACACCCTTTAGCTGAAGCAAAAAAGGATCATTGTCTTGCTTTGCCTTCACCTCAGCTACCAAAGATGATTCAGAACCATTCTGAACAATAACACCACCTTCTGTCGAGTCCATAAGGCAAACTCTCAACTAAGCAAGCCCATGAACCTCCTTAACCAATTCTTTCTTTCTGTCTTCAACTGAAGACACACTACCCATGGATAATTTACTAAGTGCATCTGCTACAACATTTGCCTTACCCAGAGGGTAAACCACACTCATATCATAATCCTTAAGAAGCTCAATCCATCTCCTTTGACGTAGATTCAATATTTTTGAGTAAACACATACTGAAGACTCTTATGATCAGTGAATACATCCACATGCACACCATACAAGTAATGTCTCCAAATCTTCAAAGAAAAGACCACGGCTGCTAACTCAAGATTATGAGTAGGGTAGTTCTTCTCATGAGTCTTAAGCTATCTAGAAGCATAAGCAATCACTTTACCACGCTGCATCAAAACACAACCTAAGCCAATTCTAGAAGTATCACAATATACAACAAATCATCTAGGCCCTCGGGTAGATCCAACACTGAAGCGGTGGTCAACCTAGTCTTCAATTCCTGAAAGTTCTTCTCACAAAGGTCAGACCACTGAAACTTAATTTTATTCTGAGTAAGTCAAGTCAAAGGGGAAGCAATGGAAGAAAATCCCTCCACAAATATCCTGTAGTAACCAGCCAAACCCAAAATGCTTCTAATATAAGACGGGGAAGTGGGTCTAGGCCAGTTCTTCACTGCCTCAATCTTTTGAGAATCAACTCGAATACTATCCTTAGTCACAATATGACCCAGAAAAGAAATGGACTGCATCCAAACTTAGCAAACAATTGTCGATCCTTGAGGGTTTGCAACACAACACTCAAATGGTCCGCATGCTCCTCCTCACTCCGAGAGTAGATAAGGATATCATCAATGAAAACAATCACAAACATATCCAAATACTGTTTGAACACAAGGTTCATCAAATCCATAAAGGTTGCAGGAGCATTCGTTAGACCAAAAGACATAACCATAAATTCATAGTGACCATATAAAGTTCTGAAGGTTGTCTTTGGAATGTCACACTCTCTAACACGAAGCAGATGATAACCAGATCTAAGGTCGATCTTGGAGAAGAAACTAGCACCCTGAAGCTGATCGAACAAGTCATCAATCCTAGGAATGGGGTACTTATTCTTAATTGTGACCTTGTTCAACTGACGGTAGTCAATACACATCCTAAGGGAACCATCCTTCTTTTGCACAAACAAAACTGGTGCACCCCATGTAGAAATGCTAGGCCTGATTAAACCCTTACCAAGAAGATCCTTCAACTGATCCTTTAACTCATTAAGTTCTGCGGGAGCCATTCTATTGAGAGGAATATAGATAGGATTCATATTTGGAAGGAGGTCTATCCAAAAGTCAATCTCTCGCTCGGGAGGGACTCCAGGAAAATCTTCGAGAAACACTTTTGAGAACTCATTCACAATAGGAACAGACTAAAGGGATGGGGTTTCAGACTTCGTGTCCATAACCCAAACTATATGATAAACACAACCCTTAGAAATCATCTTCCTAGCCTTAAGATAAGGTATGAAGTGACCTTTCAAGGATGGGGGACTACCTTCCCACTCTGAGATGGGTTCATTCGGAAACTTGAAACAGACAACCCGAGTACGATAATCAACTAAAGCATAGCAAGCGTACAACTAATCCATACCAAGAATAACATCAAAATCAGTCATTTTCAACTCTACTAAATCTACTGAAGTGACTCTCTGAAGGACTGAGTTAGGGCAATTTTGGTAGATTCTTTTGGCTAGGTCTGACTCACCAACAGGAGTAGAAACACAAAAGGGTTCTAAAAGCAATTCGGGACAAATTTTGAATAAAGGGTCACAAAAGATAAGGAGGCGCCGGGTTCCATCAAAGCATACACATCTAGAGAGAATACTTTCAACATACCAGTAACAACGTCCGGTGAACTCTCCTAGTCCTGTCGAGAGTACATGGCATAAACACAATTCTGGCGCTGTCCACCAGAACTAGAAGTAGTGCCCTGCGGGGCTGGTCGACCTCCTAGGGCTGCTGGGGCAGACTGAGTCCTACTATCTCCCTGTCCCTTCTTAGCTGAAGGACAATCCTTAATCTTGTGTCCAACGTGATCATATTTGAATCAACCACCTGAACCAGCGAAACACTCACCAAGATGACTTTTTCCACACTTATTGCAAAAAGGGTAAGGAGTCCTCTTTGCAATACTCCACTGCGAATAGGAACCTGATCCTCTACCTGTCCGATCATGACGATGCTTAGGGGCCTTAGTAGGAGTACTGGCAGATGAATGTACGAGTCATGATGACCTCTTCTGAAATGAAGAGTGGAGTCTGCCTCCGGACCTCTGATGGAAAAAACCTGAACCCTCGGATCTAACTTTCTTGTTCTCCCTAGCCATTTCCCTAAGTTTTTCCCCCTCGATATGGTGAGCATGTGTCATAAGTCTAGAGATACTCATGTCACTCAACAACATAGCAGACCGACACTCCTTTTTCACCAAGTCTGAGACTCCATAGATATACTTGCTCATCTGATCCTATGGGTCAGCTACCATAGCATGAGCGTATCTAGAGAGTTGAGTGAACCTTAAATTGTACTCCTGGACTATCATGGATCCCTGTCTCAAGTTCACAAACTCCTCGGCCTTAGCTTGCCTCAACTCTCGGGGAAAGAACCAGTCGATGAAAGCCCTCTCGAAACACTCCCAAGTCAGAAGGACCTCATCCCTAGACCTAGCTTTATTCTATTACGTGAACCAGATATGAGATACATACTTGAGTTGATAGGATGCTAACTCAACACTATCAACCCTATCCACTTGCATTACATCAAATATTTTCTTCACCTCATCCAAAAAGTTAAGTGGATCTTCCCTAACCTTTGAACCCTAGAATTCTGGTGGGTTCATACGGATAAAATCACGAACTCGAGCTGCTACCCCACCTTGAGGTTGGACGGGGATAGGATTCGGCTAGTTGTCCTAAGCAGCCAAGGTCTGGGCTAGCATATGGATGGTGTTCCGAAACTTTTCATTTGTGACCTTGGGGGCTGGAACTGGAGGAGAAGCATTTCGAGCGGCTCGGTGAGGCATAGCACGTCGAGGCATAATCTGAAATGTACAAGGGAAGAATTAGAGAGATATTAGAGTTAAACTCTATCGCACGATACTGATCATGAGAGAAGTGAACTTTTCCTAAGACATCTCATAGCTTCCCCCTCTTAAGTATGGCGCGCTTCAGACACATGAAACAGATTCTACTCGATGCGGCTTTCAGACATCCTAGGACTCTTGAACCTGAAGCTCTGATACCAAGTTTGTCATGCCCTGAGGCTACCCCCTAGACGTAACACGGGATCTGGGACACGAGTGCCCTAGATTAACCCTTGGCCATAGCATACTCAGAGATACTTAAGAAAATAAAGCATAAGCATACATAGACAATATAGAAATCCATAAACTGAAATAGAATTAAGTCTACGAAATACCAATTCAGGATATATCTAACTATGCCTGAAGCCTCTAAATCTGAAATGAGAGTTGATGGGACAAGACCCCAACTAACTCAGGAATCCAACAAAGGAAACATAAAGAAAACTACTTATAACTTCGGTGCTCAAAGGATGAGGACAAACCAACAAATAGTCTAGATAGCTAGCACTGCTTAGCCACGCGCCTGAGGAGTAGAGCCTGAATCTGCATCATAATAGGATGCAGTGCAAAGTATGCGTCAGTACTATAGGATGTACTGAATATGTGAGATATGCATGAATATGATCAAAACATAGTTAAAAGGTAAATAGGAACACAGTTCATGCATAAACGAGTCAACGTAAGTATCATAATAAAATGGTAAGAATTAGGTAAGAGTCAAGATTTTGAAATAGACATCATAAGTTTAAACAAGTCAAAATATTCATACGGGAGTTTCTCTTAACCGACATAAACCATGATGAGAGGTTGTCCTTACCGGCAAAGGTTAGAACCATATCTATCATGATCTTCTCATAAGTCACAGAGGGTAACCTATGGTGGCAACATAGTTCTGGGACTTAGGGTACGGTAAATCCAGTCCAACTCGGTGCTGAATACTACTCCAAAAACATACATATAGCTCAACATATACTTGTGACATATCTAATGTCAACATCTTGTTTGAAATGCCTAAAGACATATCTAATGTCAGGCAAATTCAAACCATAAGTTCAAAAGGCTTAGCATATCCATAATTCAAAACATACTTTTCTTTCTACATCTATAACTTGAAGAATTAGGCATGCAATTTCATAAATACATAAGGCCATGTTATCTAAACATGCCAATTTTCACTTGGAAACATGATAGTCAATTGAATCATGTTAAAAAAGATATTTAATGCATGGGCTTTTTCAATAAGGGAATCCCAAATCAATCATAATTGAGTAATGAGAAACCATAATTTAATGCTTTAAATCTGAACCTATGAGTTTTTCCCAAACTGGGTAAGAACCCTAATTTCATAAATCCACAATTCAAAGTAAAAGCTTAGGGTTTTGGGTATAAGGATGAAAGGAACCCATGTTGAATACCCACCGTAATTGAAGCTTTCAAAACCTTAGATTATAAGGATGGAGGCTTGAAGGTAAATCCTTAAGTGGGAGCTTGGAGCTTGAGAAAATAAGACCTTTTTCCTCTTTTGGATTGAATGAGAGCTTAAGGAAAGAATCTTAGGCAAAGTGAGGATAAAACCCTTCTATAATTACCCAAAATGACCTCATTTAGGAGTTAAAAGGGTGGGTAATGAATGAAATACCACTGGGACTTAATTAAGAAAAGCTGTTAAAAATTTGGCTTCAGGTTCCACGGGCCCCTTTCCACGCACCGTAGAAGTAACCACGGCTCATGGATTGAAATCCTAATTCCTGAGCCAAAATTTTAGACTGCGGATAACTTTCCACGGACTAACAGGACGACCCATAAAAACTTCTACGAGTCGTGGAACCAATTCGTGGTTTTAGGGAAAATTACTAGTCTCTGTCTAAGTTCAACGGGTTGGTTCCACGACCCGTGGAAGCTTCCACGATCCGTGAAACTGACTCGTGGTTCTCAGACCTGAGGGTGGTCTACAGGACTAGAATCAAGAGTCCTTTCCACGACTCGTGGAACTTTCCATGGCTCATGGACTTAACCTGTGATCCCTCGAAGCTCAGAAATTCTGTAGTTTTCTGAGTTAGAAAGTTGGATCAAATTCTGGGGTGTTACAACAGTCGCCGGAAAATTTTCTATACTCGCAAAAGAAGAGCAAGTGCAGAGTTAGTATAGAAACACCGTGTACTGGTAGGATCAACAGCCAGCTCTAATAAATATAATATGAACAGTAAAGCATAACATAGTAAGGTACAGGAAACATGTAACAAGTCATCAAATAACCATGTATTAAGTCCCTCCCTTAGCTCATTAAACACAAAAACCAAAAAACAGCCATTGACCCCACCCAAAAACAACAACATATACCCTTTTTCACAAGACCGGGACCCACCTAGGATCGCCCTAACATCACCTAAGTGTTAGACATGTAGTCCCAGTCTACACTAAGACCATCTTCACATTTAAATAAAATCACCTGCCTCTCATGGACGAAATATAGAATTAACAATTCAAGCATACAACCCGGTCCACTCGTGGAACCATCGAAAGAAAACAATAATGAAATTAAAACAACTAGTAGCAGGTGTGGTACCCGAGCCAAACATTAGAAATTCTCGTACCATGCGTGGTACCCGAGCCAACTGTTGGTAATTCCCGTACTAAGCGTGGTACCCGAGCCAACCATTAGTATACTCATACCAGGCGTGGTACCCGAGCCAACCGAATGTCATAACAAGTCCAATCAATCACAACCAATTAAAAAACATACTTGTAAAGCCAACAAACAAACAAAAGAAGTTTATTTCACAAGATTGATTTTCGGACAACTAGACATTCACAATTCATTTCATAAACATGCAACTCATACACTACTATGAAATAGTACGTGAACACATAATGCATATTAGAAATCAATAACCATCACCTACCTTGAAATATTCCAAGCTCTACTCAATCGGATCTTTCCCATTTCCTGAAGTTCTTGCTAGTTCTTGGTCTAAAACAACACAGTAACAAAAAAACAATCCTTATGGCCTACTGGTTACCCAGATTATGTGAAATCCTAAACCCCAGGCCAACCGTAATCATTCCACCCTTTCCCCGGTCTTTCCCACCATTAATTCACCTATTCCTACCATTTTTCATGGATACATTTAGAGAACTATGGTCACATGATCATAATCTAATGGAATCAACAACACCCAAGAACTTCTACACCCTAGAATCCCATTTTCCCCAGATTCTACCATCCTAGGTCATTCCAAACCTTCCCCCAATTCCACCCCTAGCAGTTCTATAGTGTAGGAAAGATAGTACGAAGTTTATGGAGTAGAATTCTTACCTTTAGGATGAAAATTGGTGGAAAACTGATGGTGTTTGCCTAAAATCGCCTTTCCCTTCTCCCAAAATGTTCTTGATGAAAAATGAACATTTTGGTGAAGTTTTCTTCATTACATCCCTACTAGTCTGCTATAGCAGTTCATGCTCCACTATAGCGGTACCGCCATAGTGGAACCATCCGCTATAGCGGTGCTGACCGATGTTGACTCTACAGACTATAGCAGTATTTTTTCTCTATAGCAGAGGTCGCTACAGTGGTGTGTCAACTGCTAGAGCAGTTGACACAGGACAAAAAGTCATAATATCATCCAAATTAATCCATTTTACAACACACTCATTTTCCTGACATTTCAGAATAACCCCTTCACGTCAACCTCAATACCGGGAGTTCTACTTACCCAAATTCGATTCTGAAAAGTCTCCCGGACTCTTTTATGTCTTAGCTAAATGGAAAACTAACTCAAAATTGGACATGTTACCCAATCCTTACCCAGATTTGCCTAGACCATATCTTCCTCCAAAACCGACCGAGACTAGCCTAGCCTAAAATTTTCAACTCCCAAATCTGGAAGTTTTCTGACTCAAAACTTGTTCTGAAAAGTTTACCCGTAATGACGAACCCAGTCATTACAACAAATACCAATTTATCCATCGTTCATCTCCGAGTGATCAAACCCAAAAATATGGAAATATAGAACAGAAAGTGTAGTACCTGAATCCTCAAACAAGTGAGGGTACTTGTCCCGAATTTCCTTCCATTGAACCTTTACCATACTGATCACCTTTGTCCTTAATTTCCAGACATCCCGATCAAGAATCACAATTGGTTCCTCTTCATAGTGCAGATCCTTATCATATAACACCTCATTCCACTTGATGATGTAGTCTCTATCCCCATGATATCACTTTATCATGGATACAAAGAATACCGGATGGACACCCGATAAACTGGGCGGTAGTGCTAGCTTGTAAGTCAGTGGCTCTACGATCTCAAGATCTTCGAATGATTTGATGAACCGAGGGCTGAGCTTTCCCTTCTTACCAAAACGCATAACTCCCTTCATTGGTGACACCTTCAATAGCACTTGTTCACCAATCTAAAAATCCATGTCCCTTACCTTGCGATCCGCATATTCTTTCTGCCTGCTTTGGGTCGCTAGAAACTTGGTTTGCATGCCTCTTATATTTTGTTGTGCTTTCCTTACTAAGTCAACGCCCAAAGGCTTTACATCGCCTTCCTCAAACCACCCTATAGGTGACCTACAACCCCTCCCATACAGCGCTTCAAATGGTGACATGTTGATGCCGGAGTGGTAGCTGTTATTGTATGAGAACTCACACAAAGATAGAAACTAGTCCCAATGACCCCAAAGTCAATCACACATGCTCTCAACATGTCCTCCAATACCTGAATCATCCTCTTTGAATGACCATCAGTCTGAGGATGGAAGGCTGTATTGAAGGTGAGTTGAGTGCCCAACTCTACATGTAACTTACCCCAAAACTTAGAGGTAAACTGCGTACCCCTGTCTAAAATGATGGACAGTGGTACCCTGTGAAATCTCACGATCTCTTTCACATAGATCTTAGCCAATTACTGCGATTTGTAGTCCACCCTGATCGGAATAAAATGATCTGAGTTGGTCAGCCTATCCACAATGATCCAAACAGAGTCATACTTCCCCAAGGTCTTGGGAAGACCCACCACAAAGTCCATGGCTATCCTTTCCCACTTCACTCTGGAATGGGCATCCTCTGAAGTAGTCCTGCAGGTCTTTAGTGCTTATACTTTACCTACTGGCAATTTTTACATTTGACCACAAAATCAGCTATGTCCATTTTCATCCCGGGCTACCAGTAAAGTTGCCTCACATCCCTGTACATCTTGGTTACACTCGGATGAATTGAATATTGCGAGCCATAAGCCTCTGCCAACACTTTTTGAATAATGTCATCAACCAAAGGAACACAAATCCTCCCTCTAAAATTCAACACCCCACTAGCATCAAATGCAGCATCCCTGGACTCTCCAGAGATTGCCTTGCTCCAAGGCTTGCTCAAATGCGAATCTTGAAACTTTTTGGTCTTTATCTCTTCTATGAATGTGGATTTGACCTTAATACTAGCCAGCACTCCACCCCATTCTGAGATACCTAGGTGCATGATTTTAGATTCTGAAGCCTAAATTTCCCTTGCCAACGGTCGTTTGGACACCCCCAAACAAGCCAAATTTCCGATGCTGACTGTCTTCTGGCTCAATGCGTTTGCCAC